>JAOWBW010002255.1:0-5000 GCA_026119855.1 Campanula takesimana
TGTAAAAAAAAAACCCACAACCCCTTGGGGTTATCCTGCACTTGGAAGAAGAACTAGAAAAAGAAAAAAATATAGTGAAAATTTGATTCTTCGTCGCCGTAGTAAATAGGAGAGACAATCGAATTTCTTTCTTCGTCTTTGTCTTTTCAAAAAAAAAAGAGGAGCAAGCTGTGATACCTGCACAAAAAGAAAAAAAGACTTTTGTAGCAAATCATTTATTAAAAAAATTAATAAGATTAACACAAAAACAGAAAAAGAAACAATCAAAACCTGGTCCCGGGCATCTACCATCATACCAATAATGATCGGACATACTATTGCTATCCATAATGGAAAGGAACACTTACCTATTTATATCAATAATGAGATGATAGGCCACAAAATGGGAGAATTTGCACCTACTTTCAATTTTCGAGAACATACGAAAAATGATACTAAATCTCGGCGGTAAGAAGAGTTAATAATATTATAGGTACTTATAATTGATTAGTAAGAGGAGCACTTTATGTTACAGAAGAAAAAAACAGAAGTATACGCTTTAGGTCAAAATATATCTATGTCTGCTCACAAAGCGAGAAGAGTAATTGACCAAATTCGGGGCCGTTCTTACCTCACGACACTTTTTTTATTAAAATTCATGCCTTATGGAGCATGTTCGCGCATTTTCAAATTGGTTTGGTCTGCAGCAGCAAATGCTCGTCACCTTCTGGGTTCTACGAACGAAAATTTATTTATTAGTCAAGCTGAAGTCAACGAGGGTACTAGCCTGAAGAGATTCAAACTTCGAGCTCGAGGACGTAGTTATCCGATAAAAAGACGTACTTGCCATATAACTATTGTACTGAAAGATAGATCCTTAAATAACTCTGAAAAGAAAGTCAAAGTCTTTTTAGATGCCGATAACTTTTTAGTAGATGCCGATGACTTTGTACAAAAAGACTTTATGAACTGGTTAAAAAACCCTATCACTAAACCGAAAAATAAGTATCTAACTATGGAATATCATGATATGGATAGTAATGGGGGAGCATGGGACAAAAAATAAATCCACTTGGTTTGAGACTTGGTACAACCCAAAGTCATCATTCACTTTGGTTTGCAAAACCAAAAAATTATTCTAAAGAGCTACAAGAAGATGAAAAAATAAGATATTATATCAAGAATTATGTAGAAAAAAAATATGACATCCAGCGTCAGGGCACTTATACGTATTGAGATTGAAAAAGCCGTTGATGTAACTACCATGAAAATCTATATAGTACCCGCACCCGCAGAAGTATTCAATGAACATTACCGGCGAGAAAGCAAAAACTTACAACCCAATCTACAAAAAGAATTTGCTTCTGTGAAACAAAAATTTGACTGGAAAACCGGTAAACGTATTTCTGTGATGGCAAAATTGAACTTTACTCTTATAAAAATTTTTGAGCCTTATAGACATCCTAAGATTCTTGCAGAATTTCTCTCCGACCAATTACAGCAACGAATTCCATTTCGAAAAGCAATGAAAAAGGCGATTGAATTAGCTAAACAAGCAAATACAAAAGGAATTCGAGTCCAACTTGCAGGACGTCTTGGAGGAAAAGAAATCGCGCGGGTTGAATGGATCCGAGAGGGTAGGGTTCCCCTACAAACCATTCAAGCTAAAATTGATTATTGTTCCTATCCAATTCGAACTATCTATGGGGTATTAGGCATCAAAATTTGGATATTTATAGACGGAGAATAATAAACCTTTCCCTTCCCTTCTCTTCGGTGAGAAACTCAAAAATTCGAATTTTAAATTCTCTAAGGTTGCCTAAAAATTCAATTGAATCTTTAATATAATTGCTATGCTTAGTGTGCGACTCGTCGGTTTTTTTAGGCTTCGTATAAAAAAGCCCCAAAGTAGAAACTAATAACTCTCGAAAAATAACCAACTCATCACTTTACATTATCTGGATCCAAATAACCAGTCAAGATATGACAGATCAATCATATGCTTGTAGCAACTGAAATCTTTTTGCCTAAACAAAGAAATATGATTCCAAATTGTGAATCGAAATAGAGAAAAGAAAATAAGGGTGTGGATAAATGGAAGGGTGAGAGAAAGAAAGAAAAAGAATATTGCTGATATCTAATTCCAATATCGAATATGTAAGGTCTATGAGTCATCTCATAAAAAAGTGCAATGTAATAACGCATCAATCCGGAGTCATCGCATAAAAAAGTGCAATAGAATAAAGCAGCAATCCGGATTCATCCATAATCAAATGAATTTGTGCATAGAACAAAACAAAAAATGAAGAGCTTCGAGCCAATCAAGACTGAGAAGATTGACTCAAGAAAAAATGTCATTCCCAGCTCCATTGCAGAATTAAGGCCTAACCATTAAGTAAGAAGAGATGGGAACGAGGGAACCTATGGATCTAAAAGATTCTATTGAAAACGAATTTTACGGATTCATTGATCTGGATGGCGGAACGGACCAGAGACCAATTCATCTATTCGAAAAAGTTATGAACTATTGCTAGAACCGAAGAAAAAGTGAATTGAACGAGTCAATATTCGCCCGCGAAAACTTGATTTTCTTGGATGGCTAAATTTGAGTCAATTAAATAGGATAATACGGTGAAATTAAAGGCTAAAAAACAAAAGAAAAATTCATTTTCACATTATCAAAACCAATAGACTATATGTTGAGCTATCGATAGAAACAAGATAGAAACTGATAATAGATTTCAGATAAATGAAATGCAGACTTCGGTGTATTACTTACTTATACTTATTAAATCTTATACTTATTAAATACATGTATCTCTTACTTGAAATTCTATTTGATCTTTCATTAAATTTCCATATTTTTGAATCCCTTTATTCGCGAGGAGCCGGATGAGAAGAAAGTCTCACGTCCGGTTTTGTAGTAGAGATGGAATTCAAACCCAACCATCAACTATAACCCTAAAAGAACCAGATTCCGTAAACAACATAGAGGAAGAATGAAGGGAATATGTTTGCGAGGTCAATCTATTTGTCTCGGGAAATATGCTCTTCAGGCACTTGAACCTGCTTGGATCACATCTAGACAAATAGAAGCAGGTCGACGGGCAATGACACGAAATGCGCGCCGCGGTGGAAAGGTCTGGGTACGCATATTTCCAGACAAACCGGTTACAGTAAGAGCGGCAGAAACCCGTATGGGTTCGGGTAAAGGAAATCCTGAATATTGGGTAGCGGTTGTTAAACCAGGTCGAATAATTTATGAAATTGGCGGAGTACGCGAAAATATAGCTAGAAAGGCTATTGAAATAGCATCGTCCAAAATGCCTATACGAACTCAATTCCTTAGACAGACGTATGGATTCGGGCAAAAGAAATAGATCAAAAAACACTCGAAGGTGCAGATTTCCTTTTTTGGACAAACAATATTTCTTTTTTTTTTCTTCGCCTTTTACTTTGCATTTTAACGAACAAATCAAAAAAATGATATGATTCAACCTCAGACGTATTTAAATGTAGCGGATAACAGCGGGGCTCGAGAATTGATGTGTATTCGAATCATAGGAGCCAGCAATCGTCGATATGCTCATATTGGTGACGTTATTGTTGCGGTGATCAAAGACGCAGTTCCCCAAATGTCGCTAGAAAGATCCGAAGTGGTCAGAGCTGTAATTGTACGTACTTGTAAAGAACTCAAACGCGACGACGGTATGATAATACGATATGATGACAACGCCGCCGTTGTCATTGATCAAGAGGGAAATCCAAAAGGAACTCGAGTTTTTGGTGCGATTGCAGAGGAATTGCGACAGTGCAATTTGACTAAAATCATTTCATTAGCTCCAGAAGTCTTATAAAATCAAACCAGACGCTAGTTCCATAATAGGGTTAGAATAAGCTATTTGAAAGAAATAGATTCATATTCAGGTAGTAGATTGTGTCTCGCGCATATACCTTTATAAATTCATAGTCATAAACAAACAAAAAAACAAGAAAAACATGTTGATTATATCAAAATTTGGAGGCATTCATACTTTTAAGTCATTATGGGGAAGGATACTATTGCTGACATGCTAACCTCTATCCGAAATGCGGATATGGCTAGAAAAAGAGTAGTTCGAATAGCATTTACTAATATCAGTGAAAGTATTGTGAAAATACTTTTACGAGAAGGTTTTATCGAAAACGTGAGAAAACATCGCGAAAACAACAAATCTTTTTTGGTTTTAAGCCTAAAAAGGAATCGCACTTATAGAAAAACGTTCAATTTAAAACGGATCAGTCGACCTAGTCTAAGAATCTATTCTAACTATCAACGAATTCCTAAATTTTAGGCGGGATGGGGATTGTAATTCTTTCTACTTCTCGAGGGATAATGACAGACCGAGAGGCTCGATTAGAAAATCTAGGCGGAGAAAGTTTGTGTTATATCTGGTAATCCTTCATCCAAATGAAATTCTAAACTTTCTAGTTGTGATAAAGAAAGGGCAGAGGCTATCTAATATCGGGTCCCATCTACGACCTCATCTTTGAAAACGACATATATCGTTTTTATATGGTACAGAATCAAAGAGGTTTTCCTTACAATGAAAAATAGAAATGAATTCAGAAAGGGTTCATTACCGAATCCCCTCCCAATGGTATATTTAGGGTTCGTTTCCAGAATAATGATCTAATTCTCGCTTCTATTTCGGGAAAGATACAACTTCCTTGAATAAGGATCCGGCCAGGGGATCACTCCAAAATTGAACGAAGTCCTTATGATTCAACTAAAGAACGGATAATTTCTCGACTTTGCCAAAAACAAGATTTCAAAAATGAGGTATTTTTCAACTTTCACCTTCAATATGAGTCGAGATAAAAAATATCAAGAAACTGATTTTCTGCCAAGAAGTAGATTCAGAATTCAGGTTAAGGGTCGGAAAATATGAAACTAAGAGCCTCTGTTCGTAAAATTTGTGAAAAATGTCGATTAATACGCCGGCAGAACCGAATTCTAGTAATTTGTTCCAACCCAAGAC
>JAOWBW010002255.1:10000-30000 GCA_026119855.1 Campanula takesimana
TTCATTGAGATCTGTTGACTTTAGATACCCTTCCGTTGTAAATAAACGATCTTATCCTCGACCCATTGTGGTCTTGAAATTTTAGAATAATGGAAACAGCAACCCTAGTCGCTGTCTTTATATCTGGTTTACTTGTAAGTTTTACTGGGTACGCCTTATATACCGCTTTTGGGCAACCTTCTCAACAACTAAGGGATCCGTTTGAGGAACATGGGGACTAGTTGAAGTAATGGACCTCCCACTATTGGGAGGCCTATTACTTCAATTGCAATTGAGATAATCAAAAATCATTTCATTTTTTAGTTGGAACTTTCGGTGGTTCTCTAAAAAAGATAGCGAAAAAAATGATTCCTAGAGTTGAGACTAAGAGGAATGTATAAACCAATGCTTCCATAGATTCGATTGTGATTTATAATTATAGCTTCCATACCTATTTACCTATTTTTTTTTGGGGGGGGGACCATCTCCCGCACAAAGAAAGAAGAAGATATATATATAAAAAAAACGGCGAGTCAAATCAAGATTTCTCTGGTACCCTATACGAATATCAAAATCAATAACAAATCAGAAAAAGAAAATGGATTCGAAAGACATCAAAACAATGTTGTATCAGACTACTTGTCTTCTTGTAGTTGGATCTCCAAGTTTTTGGAATGCTCCAAATTCAACTTGAGCATCCAAATCTGGGTCAATCCCAGCAAAAACATCTCTGAAGAGGGTTCTAGCACCGTGCCAAATGTGTCCGAAGAAGAAGAGCAAAGCAAATGAAGCATGTCCAAAAGTAAACCAACCCCTTGGACTGCTACGAAAAACACCGTCAGATTTCAAAGTCGCACGATCTAATTCAAAAATTTCACCCAATTGAGCGCGTCTAGCATATTTTTTTACAGTCGCAGGATCATTATAACTGACTCCATTGAGTTCGCCACCGTAGAACTCAACAGTTACACCTACTTGTTCGACACTATACTTCGATTCTGCCCTTCGAAAAGGAACGTCGGCTCGAACAATCCCCGCTCCATCTACCAAAACGACCGGAAATGTTTCAAAAAAAGTGGGCATCCGACGTACAAAAAGTTCACGCCCTTCTTTATCTCTAAAAATAGGATGTCCTAACCATCCAACCGCTATTCCATCCCCGTTATCCATTGAACCCGCCCTGAATAATCCCCCTTTTGCCGGATTATTGCCGATGTAATCATAAAAGGCTAATTTTTCAGGAATTTTAGACCAAGCTTCTGATAAACTTTGATTTTCGGCTAAGCCAGTACTAACTCTTCGATATATCTCTTGCTGGAAGTACCCTTGATCCCATTGATAACGAGTAGGTCCAAATAATTCAATGGGAGTAGTTGCTGAACCATACCACATCGTTCCGGCAACAACAAAAGCTGCAAAAAAGACAGCCGCGATACTACTGGAAAGCACAGTTTCAATATTGCCCATACGCAATCCTTTGTATAGGCGTTGGGGTGGTCGGACACTAAGATGGAAGAGGCCTGCTAATATACCCAATGTTCCAGCCGCAATATGATGAGAGGCTATTCCTCCCGGAACAAAAGGATCAAAACCTTCCACGCCCCACGCTGGATTTACGTATTGTACTTTTCCAGTTAGTCCATAAGGATCGGACACCCATATTCCAGGACCATACAAGCCTGTTACATGAAATGCACCAAAACCAAAGCAAGCCACCCCCGCCAGAAATAAATGGATTCCAAAAATCTTGGGCAAATCCAAAGAAGGTTTTCCTGTCCGTTCATCAGTAAATATTTCGAGATCCCAATACACCCAATGCCAGATAGCTGCTAAAAAGCACAAGCCAGAAAACACAATATGCGCTCCGGCCACACCTTCGTAACTCCAAATACCCGGATATGTTATAGTCCCTCCTGTGATACCCCAACCACCCCATGAATTGATTATTCCTAAACGAGTCATGAAGGGTATAACGAAGAGACCCTGTCTCCACATTGGATCAAGAACGGGGTCAGAAGGATCAAAAACTGCTAATTCATATAGAGCCATCGAACCGGCCCAACCAGCAACCAGAGCTGTATGCATTATATGAACAGCAAGCAACCGGCCGGGATCATTCAATACGATAGTATGAACACGATACCAAGGCAAACCCATGAAAATACCCCTTTCTCAAAGAAAAAAAGACACTACGCAACTTTATTGCATTGGAAATAGACTCTGACTATGTTATGTCCCCCTCCCTTCGGGGATTCGTTCAGAGTAAGGGTTACTATTCATCTTTGTTTTATTCTATTGGGAATAATGGAACAATTCCGTTCGTAGGAAAAAGGATAAGCAGATTTATTCTATACTCAATAAGTAAGAATACGCAATGGGAAGGTTGAGGCAGCAAGTGTGTCCGTACTGGTTCATCATTCCAAGGGCCTATTTCGAATAATTTGACCTTATTCATTCTGTCTTTCTTTATGAATTTTTGAGAAAGGACAATATTCATTAAATAAAGTGAAAGGCTCCGGTGTATAGAGAAGACCTCACCGTTTAAGAAGTAACCATAGAAACGATGGAATCCACTATTTCGTTAGAATTTCTATTTCTTAGTAGAATAACTACTTGAAAAAATGGATATTAATTCATAGAATTAAAGAATACAATTTTCTATTTCGAGGTGAAATGCCTAGAAAAAAGAAAAAATCGTGGGCGGGAAGGTTATAGTAGCCAAAGCCGTTGGGATTTTGACTTTGTCCATTTTACTTCGAAATTGTACTACTATTCGAAAAACTAGTCTTACGTTTCCACATCAAAGTATCGTTGTATTTTGTCTTTTTCTACCAATTGGTGTTCCGCAAATCCCACCTTGAATCTGAACCTATAACTAAAAATAGAAAAACGCACATTAAGTTTAGGGATAATCAGTCTCGAACTGATGACTTCCACCACGTCAAGGTGGCACTCTACCGCTGAGTTATATCCCTTCTCTGCTACCCTTTTAATCCTAAGTCAAAGGGTACAGAAACTCAACGCGATTATTAACAGAAATTAGATGTAGTAATTACTATGGACATAAGAGAAGTAATTCGATAGAATGTAGTAATTACTATGGACATAATAGAAGTAATTCGAGAGAATGTAGTAATGTCTTATTGACATAAGAGAAGTAATTCGAGAGAATGTAGTAATGTCTTATTGACATAAGAGAAGTAATTCGATAGAATGTAGTACTTTCTATTGACATAAGAGAAGTAATTCGATAGAATGTAGTACTTACTATGGACATAAGAGAAGTAATTCGAAAGAATA
This sequence comes from Campanula takesimana, assembly GCA_026119855.1. NCBI lineage: Eukaryota > Viridiplantae > Streptophyta > Magnoliopsida > Asterales > Campanulaceae > Campanula > Campanula takesimana. Next base: position 13,280 of record JAOWBW010002255.1, read on the forward strand.
ATGTTACCAACATGAACTATAAAGGTCCTAAGGTAGGGAAATTCCGTCGGGATAGGATACTGCGATACTAAGTTAATTACATAGAGGAAAAAGGGGTAGCTTGATCGTTTTGATTTCAATTGTTTTCAGGATACATAAGTGTTTATTAGCACTAATAAATAAAACCTACAACAAAGGAGGAATATGGTAAACGGATTTGGGGGAAACGGAGGTTTGGGTAACTTTGAGATTGAGCCGTACTACGGACGCCAAATAGACAAGGTGACAGATTATCATGATCATCTGATACTGACATTAGGGGCAATCTACATCGAACAGGAGTCACGGTTGTCTCCCGAATTCCGCACAGATACTATTCTCATGGAAGTATGGGCGATCAACGAAAAATCTAAAATAGCATATAAGAACATACTATGTATATATAAATATGATTGTCAAGTCACTACTACTCATTGCCATTTTGCTTGTACGCTAGAAGAGCAAATTGGGTTGGATGGTTCAACGTGTCAACTCAAGCAGCTCTACGCTATCGTAGCTACCACGATAGATGCGGACGATCTGGCGAATGGAATCAAGATGCAGTTATTTATCCTGGTTGTTAGGAATTATAATTTTAACAAACAATTTATTCTAATTTTAGGCCAAGTGAAAACTTGGGATCTATGTCCTGGCGAGACTTTGGAGTCCCAGCTACTTCGCGAAATGTCGTTAATCGCACCCCCTCACTTAAGTGAGTTGTTTTCGACTTTGCTGAAGGACTTTGCGACAACCTTACAAGAGCGTTTGCTTCCCTATGAGGGATGTGAGGCATTCGCTCATCGGAAATGTATTCTCTGCGGCGAGAGTTTTGAGAAAACAGTCATAGCGCCTTTCCCTCTTCCGCGTTTCGAAGAGAAACCGGATCCGCGTCTCTTTTATTCGGCCGTTTTTCGCCGAAGATTTTTCCAAACAATAATCAATTTTCTCAAGAAAATTCAAATTGATTAAGGCAAGTCTTAGCCTACTTGGAAGGATTCCTCTTGGGATAATAGGTACTGTAACTGGTATTCTTGTGATCGGTTTTGTAGTTTCTTTTATGGTTCATATTCCGAATTGGGTTCAGCCCTGTAGTAATCGTATGAATTAAGTTGTCAACATGAAAGCGTAACACCTCAATGGGCCTGAAATCATAAGGGCATCTCGTTGAGGTGTTGCGCTTTCCAATAGCCAATAGTTTGTTCGTCTAAATGACCGAATCGTTTTCGGCTCTTTGAAAATCATTCTATTTTTTCTGATGATGGTTTTGAAAAATGAATTTCATTGATTGATTTAGAAGACCTGCGGCTCGAGAGTATCTCTCAATACTTTAAAGAAAGTGAGAATCAAAAAGAGATAAAGAATCAAAAAGAAAGTTCGAATAAAGACGGAATCACTCGATTCCCGGGAGAACTTTCTATATATTTCTATGGATAAAGTGAAAGGCTCCGGTGTATAGAGAAGACCTCACCGTTTAAGAAGTAACCATGGAAACGATAGAATCCACTATTTCGTTAGAATTTCTATTTCTTAGTTTCATACCTAGTAGAATACAATTTCGTATTTCGAGGTGAAATGACTAGAAAAAAGAAAAAATCGTGGTCGGGAAGGTTATAGTAGCCAAAGCCGTTGGAATTTTGACTTTGTCCATTGGAAACCCGTTTTGTTATTAATAGACTACGAAGAGGAAAAAGAATAATTGAAAGAAAGGAAATCAATTTAGTTATTCCACCAAGTTTCATTTATGCATAAGTCAATGACGAGAATTAGCCGGGGATATATAGCTCGGAGACGTAGACGAAAAACGAGTTTAGTTGTATCAAGCTCTGGGGCAAGTCTTTCAAAGCTTATTACTCAACAAGAAATAAAAGCTTTGGCTTCGTCTGATCGGGATAGGGATAGACAAAAGAGAGATTTTCGTTGTTTGTGGATCACTCGAATAAATTCAGTAATTCGTGAAGGATGGGTATCCTATAGTTATCGTTATAGTCGATTAATTCACGATTTATACAAGAGACAGTTGCTTCTTAATCGTAAAATGCTTGCCCAAATAGCTATAGCAAATAAAAATTTTCTTTATCTGATTTCAAATCAGATCCTAAAATCACAAGTAAATTGGAAGGAATCCGCCGGAGTAATTTAAATGGAGTTACCCGGAGAATGAACTCCGGGAAAGTAGAGTCAAAATGAAAAAAATAGGATAAAATAAAGTAATCAAAAGAAGTATGAATCAACACATTGAATAATAAATTTGAAGTTTGCCTTCTTACCCGATTTTTGATTTGTTTTTGTCTTACGAGACAAGAATCAAATCCGAATTAGCAGATTTTTCGAGCAAAGGCTCAATCTGCGTTTCAGTTCGGGTGTGAATTTTGGTTCAAGTGAAGAAAGAGTAAGCCTATTTTTTTGTCTCTCACGCTCGCCTTTTATTTATTGTCGTCTCGCACGGTCGACTTTTATTTCTTTCCATATGACTTAAAGTTCTTTCTGCCTTTCGCGGGCAACTTCTTTATTTTCACTCCTGTGGAAGTATTAATAAAAGGTAACGAAGATAAAATACGAGCTTGTTTTATAGCAATAGTAATTAATCGTTGTTGTTTCAAGGTCACTTTATTTCTTCGTCTAGATAAGATTTTTCCTTGGTCACTAATAAATCGACAAAGTAAAGTTATGTTTCGATAATCAATTCGATCCCCCGGTTGAATCGGGGGCAAACGCCTACGAAAAGATCGCTTGGATTTATGAAAAGGTCTATGCTTGGATTTACGAAAAGGTCGCTTGGATTGATCCATGGTTTGTTTAGTTTATTCCTTAAAAATAAATAGGATTTGGTTTTTTTCTAATTATATTATCTTATAATTATCTAATTATACTATTATTTTTCCCCCTCCTCGGAAGGGTGCAAGTGCTCGTTTCGAGCTATATCTCCTCGTGAATCGTATGTTTGTAACAATACCGACAGAATTTTCTCAATTCCAATCGATTAGGCGTATTGTGTCGGTTCTTTTTAGTAATATATCGGGAAATACCTGTTGATTCCTTATTAGCACCCTTTCGAACACAAGTAGTACATTCCAAAATAACGGTTATTCGGATATCCTTACCCTTGGCCATGAACCTCCCTTGGATTTTTAATTTACTCAACTCTTCTTCTTTTGATACGAAAGGAAGAAGAAGAAAGAAAAAAATATAAGTTACTAACTTGAAATCAAATTATGAGAAATTTTGCTGCAATCAATATCTTAAAATAAGATAGAAAGATTTCTAAACGATATTACAAATCACAGTATTTCAAATTACAGTAGATACAATAAGTATCGTGTATAATACTCTTTCCTAGACCCACATTTTAGATTCGACTTCCATTTCTCTCTTATTAGATTATATTCGAGAATTTGAATTCGAATCCGAGTCCCACAGGCGTTGAATCCACTTTTATTCTTTCTCTTTCCTCCCTTTTTCTAAAAATTAGAAAAAAGAGAAAAGAGAAATAGAGGGGGAAGACTGATTAGTAAGAGATATTTCATTATATCTCTAATGTTCTTTATTAGTTCCCACGTCAATTAGTAGAATGAACAATAACTAGAATGAAAAAAAGGGGAATGTCAATGCATCCGGGAAAAAACGATTAATCTCTATCAATAGACCTGCTAAAGACCCGAACCATAGAGTACTTAGTACCGGTGCCACGGAAAGATATGTTTTTAGATATCGCATTGAAAAACCCCCTTCGTTACATAATAATACATATATGATCAAATGCGTATGGAGTTACGGACCACTTAGAATTGTACTATAATAGTACTATAATAGTACACGGAATCCCTAATTCAAAGTTAAATGTACAATAAGGAAATCTTTTTCTTAAAACATAACATAAAAACGTCCTTTTCTTCGCGAGCATTTCCTCAAAATACTCATTGAATTTTTGGACGGGTTCCGTTCCATCTTTCATCTGGATAGAAGTATTTTATGAATATTCTAGAAGAAAAAATGCTGTGGAAAACAAGACAGGAATTCTCTACAATGACACTGTAGGCTAATTGGAGGGATGTAGCGCAGCTTGGTAGCGCGTTTGTTTTGGGTACAAAATGTCACAGGTTCAAATCCTGTCATCCCTAAGAATCCAATCCTTTTGTTTCCAGTCTTATCTTTTTGGCTAAGAAAGCGCTCTTAGTTCAGTTTGGTAGAACGTGGGTCTCCAAAACCCGATGTCGTAGGTTCAACTCCTACAGAGCGCGAGTCCGTTCTTCTTAGCTTTCAAAAGTTTCACTAATTTGAACAGGCATATCAATTTGACCTCCCGGAGATTCAAGAAAGGAAGAGGTGAATCAAAAAACGCGATGTTAATGAATCAAAGGTCCAACTGATCGCCGCGCCTGTATTGTAAATATGCAGTTACAAATAATCCAGCCAAAGTAATAGGAATTAGGCCTAACACGATTCCAAATAGAAAAACTTCAATCATTTGAATTTGTTTGAAAGGAGAAAAAAGAGGTAATATCTATACTTAAATAGTAATCTGAATTACCATCAATCTCAATGACTAAGAACTGGCAATTGATAGGGTAAGTAATTATAGAGTCCATAGAATTTAGTAGAAAGATTTCTTTTTCTGAGTTTTGGGCAGTTCAAATATGAATTTCAAATAAGGCGTATTTTGCTCAGCCCGATATATAAAGCTGAGGTTATAGTTAAAGCCGCTAGTAGAAACCCGAAATAACTAGTTATCGTAGGCATGAAGGAGCTAACTGAAATAGGGTCTTTTTGACATATGTTTATAAAAAAGCACTTACCTAAGTTTCCATTTTTGCAAACTAAAAAGAGGAGATAAACAAAAGTACCAATTGAAAGTTTTGAATTCATCTATGAGTATAGAAAATACTCAACAAGATAAAGTAAGAAGCAGATAAAAAGAAATTGGTTCATCATCTACGACATCTACCCATCCTGAGCTTGCAATCAACGGATTGATTGAGCAAATCGTGACTAAATTATCAACTCAACTTATAAACGAATAATAAGAATTCGCTTGTATAAATTCATGCAAAATGGAAACTCTTTTTGAATCATTAAGGAAGAAAGTTCGAAAAGGATTTCTATTTTGATCATTTATTTGATTTTTCAATTCTATCCAATCTATTTTAGAAAGAGTAATCTTATCAAACTTTGCCTTTCATTTTCACTCCTTCCATGTTTGTTAGATTTCGTAATAGGTTTCTTCACATACTATATTGAATTTAGGTTTCTTCACATACTATTTTGAATTAATGAGAAGAAAAAGTTCTCACATAATCACTCGAAAAAAAAATCGTTATTTTGATTCAACTCGATTCTAAGATTAGTCATTTTTATTCTCTTTTACTTTATAGGTTCTATATTGTTTCTGGCCCTAGTATAAAGCCTCATCTTTGTAGTTAGGTCAAGAAAGAACGCGGGTATTTCAATCAAATCCAATTTAATACTCTTACTTGTTACTGGCCGAATAACTAATCTCTTAAAATGAAAAAGGGATTCCACCCAAAAACGCTTCTACCCCTAAGAAAAGATTTATAGATCTCTTAACTTGTGGAAAGATGATAATCTCTTTCATGCATTATTAGAAACCAACTTATCAGATTCAAATTTTACCAGAGCCTCAGTTTCTAGTCACAAACCCATAATGGAGGGAAATAGACTGTTTTGACGAATTTTCGATTGGATGGGATTTTCCATCGACAAACAAAAAGCAAAGGAAGAAAGAAATTAGTTAGCAATTCCTTCCAAGAAGGATTCAAAACGCGTTGCTGTGTCAGAAGAAGGATAGATATACTGATTCGGTAGACCCTAAAGACGCCCTAGGTACAATATTGACGATCTCACAAAGATTCAATCTAGGTAAATTTTCATTTACTGATCTGATCTTTTACGGAATCGATACCTTTTGACTGTACAAGAATATGTGGAGCTCGGCATGTCTGGAAGCACAGGAGAACGTTCTTTTGCTGATATTATTACCAGTATTCGCTACTGGGTCATTCATAGCATTACTATACCTTCCCTATTCATTGCGGGTTGGTTATTCGTCAGCACTGGTTTAGCTTACGATGTGTTTGGAAGCCCCCGGCCAAACGAGTATTTCACAGAAAACCGACAAGGAATTCCAGTAATCACCGGCCGTTTTGATCCTTTGGAACAACTCGATGAATTTAGTAGATCTTTTTAGGAGGCCCCAATGACCATAGATCGAACCTATCCAATTTTTACAGTGCGATGGTTGGCTGTTCATGGCTTAGCTGTACCTACCGTTTCTTTTTTGGGGTCAATCTCAGCAATGCAGTTCATCCAACGATAAACCTAATCCGAATTATAGAGCTACGACACAATCAAACCCGAACGAACAAAATGTTGAATTGAATCGTACCAGCCTCTACTGGGGGTTATTACTCATTTTTGTACTTGCTGTTTTATTTTCCAATTATTTCTTCAATTAAGAAAACAAAAGAAAAATCTAATAATCATTCTAGGTATTCTCTCTCTTATCCTACTCGGAAGGATCGTATCTCATACTTATCCATGACTGTTTAGGTCTCTAGCATGACCACTTTATGAAATGTGGAGGGAAGTGGGGTAAATGGCCAAGACTACTGGAAGGATTCCTCTTTGGATAATCGGTACTGTAACTGGTATTCTTGTGATCGGTTTACTAGGTATTTTCTTTTATGGTTCATATTCCGGATTGGGTTCATCCCTGTAGTAATCGTATGAATTAAGTTGTCGACATGAAAGCGTAAGAACTCAATGGGCCTGAAATCATAAGGGAATCCCATTGAGTTCTTACGACTTCGAATAGTTTGTTCGTCTAAATGACCGAATCGTTTTCGGCTCTTTGAAAATCATTCTATTTTTTCTGATGATGGTTTTGAAAAATGAATTTCATTGATTGATTTAGAAGACCTGCGGCTCGAGAGTATCTCTAGAGAAGTAATTCGATAGAATGTAGTACTTTCTATTGACATAAGAGAAGTAATTCGATAGAATGTAGTACTTACTATGGACATAAGAGAAGTAATTCGAAAGAATAATGTTACCAACATGAACTATAAAGGTCCTAAGGTAGGGAAATTCCGTCGGGATAGGATACTGCGATACTAAGTTAATTACATAGAGGAAAAAGGGGTAGCTTGATCGTTTTGATTTCAATTGTTTTCAGGATACATAAGTGTTTATTAGCACTAATAAATAAAACCTACAACAAAGGAGGAATATGGTAAACGGATTTGGGGGAAACGGAGGTTTGGGTAACTTTGAGATTGAGCCGTACTACGGACGCCAAATAGACAAGGTAACCAATGGTCATGATGAAACGATACTGGCATTAGGAGCAATCCACATCGAACTGGAGTCACGGTTGTCTCCCCAATTGAGCACGGACGCTCTTTTCGTGGAAGTACGGGCGAGCAATGACGAGGCTAAAATAGCCTATAAGAACCTACTGGCACTCTATAAGATTGATTGTCAAGTCACAGCTACTCATTGCCGTTTTGCTTCTACGCAAAAAGAGCAAATTGGGTTGGATGGTTCAACGTGTCAAGTCAACCAGCTCTACGCTATCGTAGCTACCACGATAGATGCGGACGATCTGGCGAATGGAATCAAGATCCAGTTATTTATCCTGGTTGTTAGGAATTATAATTTTAACAAACAATTTATTCGAATTTTAGCCCAAGTGAAAACTTGGGATCTATGTCCTGGCGAGACTTTGGAGTCCCAGCTACTTCGCGAAATGTCGTTAATCGCACCCCCTCACTTAAGTGAGTTGTTTTCGACTTTGCTGAAGGACTTTGCGACAACCTTACAAGAGCGTTTGCTTCCCTATGAGGGATGTGAGGCATTCGCTCATCGGAAATGTATTCTCTGCGGCGAGAGTTTTGAGAAAACAGTCATAGCGCCTTTCCCTCTTCCGCGTTTCGAAGAGAAACCGGATCCGCGTCTCTTTTATTCGGCCGTTTTTCGCCGAAGATTTTTCCAAACAATAATCAATTTTCTCAAGAAAATTCAAATTGATTAAGGCAAGTCTTAGCCTACTTGGAAGGATTCCTCTTGGGATAATAGGTACTGTAACTGGTATTCTTGTGATCGGTTTTGTAGTTTCTTTTATGGTTCATATTCCGGATTGGGTTCAGCCCTGTAGTAATCGTATGAATTAAGTTGTCAACATGAAAGCGTAACACCTCAATGGGCCTGAAATCATAAGGGCATCTCGTTGAGGTGTTGCGCTTTCCAATAGCCAATAGTTTGTTCGTCTAAATGACCGAATCGTTTTCGGCTCTTTGAAAATCATTCTATTTTTTCTGATGATGGTTTTGAAAAATGAATTTCATTGATTGATTTAGAAGACCTGCGGCTCGAGAGTATCTCTCAATACTTTAAAGAAAGTGAGAATCAAAAAGAGATAAAGAATCAAAAAGAAAGTTCGAATAAAGACGGAATCACTTGATTCCCGGGAGAACTTTCTATATATTTCTATGGATTCTCTCTTTTATAGTTCGAATAACGAGATGAACTGGATAAATAAATATCCAGATCTTTCCTTTCGATTCTCTATATAGAAAAAGAAAAGGATCCTTTTCAGGCCATAGGTCGAAGTTGCTATAACGTAATAAACCGATCACTTTTGGCAAAAGAGGAAGGCATTTGTTTTTTCAATATTCTGTGATTTGAAAAGGACATTAGCAATGATTATTTTCTCTTTCATTTAATGCCTGTTGGTGTTCTAAAAGTCCCACCTATGGCACTTGAACATAACCATCAAAAAGAGAAATCCTACTTCCTCGAAAGAGAAAAAGAATTCAGAGATAAAAACAATAATTCATAGACGAAGACGAAAAAGGAAAAAGAAGGAGACGAAGATGAAAAAAATCGAAGAAAATAAATAGAAAAATCGAATAAATAAACTAAATAGAGATGAAATAAATTAAATAGAGATGAAATAAATTAAATAGAGATAAAGCCAACTATCGGACTCGAACCGATGACCATCGCATTACAAATGCGATGCTCTAACCTCTGAGCTAAGCAGGCTCGGATAAGAGAAATTCACCATGCCTATGAATTCAATAAACTATCAGAATCTTTGCTTGCTATTAACTATATAATACTATTGAAATTGAATTGAATTCTTCGCTATTCATAATAAATAATAAATAGGAATCTACAAAAGAACACAATATAGAATTTCAAAAAATAAATGGTAAATCTTCTAGAATATAACAATGAATCTAGGGGTATATAAGTTAGATTGATTTATCCCAATAATATATAAATTATATCTTATTGAATAAGAAATTCATAAATATTCAAAAAAAAAAATTGTTTTTTTCATTTTTGAATTTAACTGACATTTGAGATTCTTTTTAGTAGACTTCTCTATTGGATTCCATATACTCTAGATTTCTAATTCTAATTTTTGAATGGACTGATTTGTTATAACTACTGAGACATTCCTCCGCTTTCATTCATAAAGGTGGAAGTTAGGACGAAAAAATAGACCGTTTAAGTATTTGAAATTGAATAGAAAAGTGATCGGACGAGATAGAAATCTATATCGGGGCTGTATCCGCTTATATTGAATTGGAGATAGATAAATGATAAAATCGTTTTTGATTGGACCAAATAGAATCTTCCTAGAGAATAGGAAAGAAGATAGACACGAAATAATAGCTGAGAAAACACTTTTTTGAGATCGAAATAGGTATCTAATGAATGCAATGGTTTGAGTATAAATGAAAGAAAAGGGGAAAGGACATCACAGTGCGATCCTAATCCCCAAAAGGGGATATGGCGAAATTGGTAGACGCTACGGACTTAATTGGATTGAGCCTTGGTATGGAAACTTACTAAGTGATAACTTTCAAATTCAGAGAAACCCTGGAATGAATAAAAATGGGCAATCCTGAGCCAAATCCGGTTTTCTGCCAATAACAAAAGGTTCAGAAAGCGAAAATCAAAAAGGATAGGTGCAGAGACTCAATGGAAGCTGTTCTAACGAATGGAGTTGATTGTGTTGCGTTGATAGCGAAATCCTTTTATCGACACTTCCGAAAGGTTGAAGGATAAGCCTATAGAATATAGATAGGTAAGGGATGCGTACTGAAATCCTATGAAATATCAAAAGATTAATGAGACCTCGAATCTGTATTTTTTCTATGAAAACAGGAAGAATTGTTGTGTAATATATTCTCTATTCAAGAAAGAATAGACAAATCATTCACTCCCCAGTCTGAGAGATCTTTTGAAGAATTGATTAATCGGACGAGAATAAAGATAGAGTCCCATTCTACATGTCAATACCGGCAACAATGAAATTTATAGTAATAGGAAAATCCGTCGATTTTGAAAATCGTGAGGGTTCAAGTCCCTCTATCCCCAAAAAGCCTGTCTAACTCTTTTGCTTTAGATTTCTCCTTTTTCCTTAGCGGTTTCAAATTACTTATCTTTGCCATTCACCCGACTCTTTTAGAAACTGATCTGAGCGGAAAGCTTTTTCTCTTATCACAAGATATATGATATATCTCATACATGTACAAATGAACAGAGCAAGGAATCCCGATCGTGAATGATTCACGATCGATATTCTTATTCATACGGAAACTTAACAAGTTGTCCTTTTGCTGATCCAAAAAATTCTAGACCTGGATGAGACTTTGTAATACCCTTTCAATTGACATAGACTTAAGTTCTCTCCTAAAATGAGGATAGAACATCGGGAATAGTCGGGATAGCTCAGCTGGTAGAGCAGAGGACTGAAAATCCTCGTGTCACCAGTTCAAATCTGGTTCCTGACACACGATTAGCCATCTCGGTTTTTCGAGATTTACCCCATCTATTTTCTAGATGGGTAAAGAGTTTATTAGACAAAGTCTCTAAAAAAGTCGATTCTATTTTCTATTCTTTTTTCTTCTTTTTATCCTCTCCGTCAAAAAGAATGGTATTAATTATACCTATTCGAAGGGTTATATTAGTTGGTTGAAAGACTCAAAAGTCTGACGGAGTTGAAGGCTACGAATAGACAAGATTCAGTTCGGATATTGATATAAAAAAATTGACTCCTATATCCTTTCATTCCTTTGGATTTTTTTGGAGATTCTCTTTTTATTTGCTCCCCCATTCCATGACTTTCCTAGAGCCCGGCTAAGTGATGTGCGCAATACAAAGTTCATGATGTAGAACTCATGTGGTTCATCCTATGGGCTTGGATCATCCGAACTAAGTATCTTTCCAATTTGAGAATCCCAATGAATCCCTAATTGTATTGTCTTTTTTCTTAGACTCTCCATAATCCAAATGAGACCTCAATTCCTATGGTTAATCTCTACGAGAGCCTTAAATCTATAGAATTGTCGAAGTGAAGATTCGTTTTTTATCATTTAATGAGCATCTTGTATTTCATAAAAATTGGGGGCAATATAATCTTTACGCAAAGGCCATCCTATCCAACTGTCAGGCATTAAAATACGTTTCAAACGTGGATGATTATCATAAGAGATTCCCAACATATCATAAGATTCCCGTTCTTGAAAATCCACACTTTTCCAAACGCAGAAAACAGACGGAATTCTAGGATCCCTCCTCGTGGCAAATACTTTTATGCATACCTCTTCTGGTTGATCCGCGCCATACTTTATTCTCGTCAGATGATACACACTAGCTAACAATCCGCCTGGTGCTACATCATAGGCACATTGGGAGCGTAGATAATTGTAACCGTATACATATAAAATGACAGCAATCGAATGCCAATCCTCGGATTTGATTTGAAAAGTCTCTATTCCTTGGTAATCAAAGCCCAAAGATCTATGAATTAGCCCATGCTTAACTAGCCAAGCAGACAAATAACCCTGCATCTTTTTTCTCTCTCCCGCATTTTTTTATAAGTATCCTACATTTACGATGAAATTTAGGAAGATTGAGCCATGCTTTTTATTCGATTTGATTCTGTACAAAAGAATCTTGTCTAATTCACTAATCCGTGGAAAGAGACTGAACTTTGATTTTTGTATTTGAAAAATGTTTCGGGAGGTATCTCTGAAATCGATGGCGGTTTAGAAAGGAATCCTTGATCATAATTTCCAGTATGACTTTGAAACTTGTGATTGGTAGTAAAAGACCGATTCGTTCGATGAGACCTAATTCTATCTGCGTAGATTTCTCGAGAGATTTTTTTTCGAAGTTTTGTTATAGCATCTATAACTGCTTCTGGTTTGGGTGGACAGCCCGGCAAATAGACATCCACGGGAATTAGCTTATCTACTCCCCGAACAGTACTATAAGAATCGGTACTGAACATCCCCCCGGTAATTGTACATGCTCCCATAGCAATAACATATTTTGGTTCAGGCATTTGCTCATATAATCTAACTAAAGACGGGGCCATTTTCATGGTTACTGTTCCGGCTGTTAAAATTAGGTCTGCTTGTCTAGGACTCGATCTTGGGACTAGTCCATACCGATCAAAGTCGAAGCGTGAACCTATTAGTGAAGCAAATTCAATGAAGCAACAACTGGTACCGTAGAGAAGCGGCCATAAACTAGAGAGTCTTGACCAATTTGAAAGCTCGTTTGGTGTAGTTGAAATAACTGAATTTTGGGTTCTTCGATTAAGTAAGGAAAAGTCAATGGAAGTCATAACTGTCTCAATTTGTCCTTTTTCTTTTTATTGTCTCAATATTCAGGAGCTAAGACCATTCCAATGCCCCCTTTCGCCATGCATAAACCAAACCAACAATTAAAATAAGCACGAAAATAAAAGCTTCTATAAATACAGATAGACCCAATACATCGAAACTCATTGACCATGGATAAAGAAAAACTGTTTCAACATCAAAAACAACAAAAACTAGAGCAAACATATAATAGCGAATTCGAAATTGTAACCAAGCGTCGCCTATTGGTTCTATACCCGATTCATAACTAGAAACTTTCTCCGGTCCTTTGCTAATGGGGGCTAATACTCCCGAAAGAAAAAATGCCAAAATAGGAATAAGACTGGATATTATTAGAAATGCCCAAAAAATATCATATTCATAAAGCAGAAGCATGGACGGACTCCTATAACATGGAAAATATACCGGATTCGATGATTCGACTTGAAATCCATAACTATTTCGTTAGAGCAAGAATTGAGTTTGCCCGAAACGTCTAGTTTCCTTTGTTTCCTGAGGGCATCATGTCTCTTTTCAAGATTCATCAATGGAAATCCTATGTCCATTCCACAGATTTCCAATTTTTTAGTTATAGTTAGTATAGCTAACTATTGCCCTGAGCCAAATTTTCTTCTTTTCATCGCAGTCTCACTTAGGGTTTTATCTACAGAAAGGGAATTAGAAATCAAATTCTCATTTTTTCGATTCAAATTTAGAATAATCTAATAAAGATCAAATTCGAAATTCGTAGAAATTGATTGAAATCAAACTAGAGTTTCAGTTTTTTTTATTTGATTATATCCTTTTTGAAATATACTTAAAAGGTCTTTTTGTCTCTTTTTCTTAGAGATTGACCATAGAGTAAGGAGTCATATGGAAGATAATTTATAGAAATTATCATCTCAAAATTTAGAATGAATATTGGTTTGAGTCTATTTATTTTTTGATTATTCTAATCTGAGTCGAATTAGTAGAATAGAATTCATGGGGAGGAGTTTCTATTCATTGAATAGGTAACGAGAAGACGATTTTGGCTAGGTTTAGGTAAAGGTATACGAAGAAAAGCCTATTTTGATTGTTTCCCATGTTTAGACTGAAACTTACCAAAGCTATTCGTTTTTCAAAGTTTAGCTTGTGCACAAATCCAGTTGGTCATTCCTAATACCCATAGAAAGTACTATTAGATTCGAGTCAGCTTGGGTGAAATTGGAGTTTTAAATACGATTTTCAAATTGATAGGGCTCTAGGGCTATACGGACTCGAACCGTAGACCTTCTCGGTAAAACAGACCAAACTGATTATGATCACAATGATCTGAACTGTTTCAAAGACCCAACATGCATTTTTTGTGCATTGGGCTCTTTCATTAACTGATAGAAATATCAGCCAGTCTGCCATATTTGTTTGACAGAAAAAAGGAGATGGCTCCATGTGCTCTGAGTCAGTATTTGTATTCAGATTCAGGAACACTACCAAAGTGTTTCAAAGGGGGTTTATCTTGACGTAGGTCTGCCTCTGGCCTAGATTAACCTAAGTGAAATGAAGTCTCTCTCGTTCTGGTTAAAAGTCAAATATGAAACTTCATACACCTTAAAGTTCATAGAACGAAAAGATCTTTTTTGAGGCCCTTCGACTCATTATGCCTAGCATTGAATAGACTGGATATTCACCTTATCAATATCGCAAATCAATGATGGGATCTGTTTGGCACCTAAAAGGGGGACCCAAATCGGACCCAACCCTTTGGTTTGTCAGGCTATTGTTCTCTTGTTCCCTCAAAGGGGTGGAGTAAGACATCGATTTCTCCATAAGATCAATTCTTTTGATTGAATGATGGACTCCCTTGAAAAACATTGGCGCGCGTGTAAACGAGGTGCTCTACCAACTGAGCTATAACCCTTAAGTGTTCGTAATAGATATTTTATCAGGTATATAATTTTTTGTCAAGATGAAGATTTGTAGGCTGCCTATTCGATGACCCAAGATCATAGATCTTTGATCGGTATTTTGTAAATTCGTATTGCTTCGAAATAATATGATATTTATAATCCATCGCGTGGCTGGGTCCCTTTTGGTTTTCTTTGTAACGATAAATGACCTACTTAACTCAGCGGTTAGAGTATTGCTTTCATACGGCGGGAGTCATTGGTTCAAATCCAATAGTAGGTAGGACTTATTAGATACCTTAATGATATGTAATAAGTTTTTATCCCCCCTATAAAAAACTTATCCCGATAAGTCTTTTCTAGTAAGATATGACTTTAACATATAGTAAGATATGAATCGAAAATAGTAAGATATGAATCTAACATATAGGAAGAGATGAATCTAAGACACCAATTCGTATGGCGGATGAGATTCCATTGCTACAGAGACTTATTGGAGGGTCCCATTGGGGTGCATCCAGTAGGAATTGAACCTACGAATTCGCCAATTATGAGTTGGGTGCTTTAACCATTCAGCCATGGATGCTTAACAGGGATCCTCTTCGATGTTGAATAACCAAATTTCAATTGAACTCAAATCTTTAGAGAAAACCAATAGACTATCTCCTTTCTTTTATTTCATTTTTTTAGGAGGAATAGAGTAATAGTACTCTGTTCTATGTAAATAAGACGAAGCAGTTCCATCTAAGAACGTTTAATTGAGATCTGAATATAGCCTAAAAAGTCGTTTTTACATGAATCGAAAGGCCGCAAAGGTTTTTAGAAGATTCAAAAGGTCCGTTGAGCGCCCCAGGGCTATGTCATAATAGATCCGAACACTTGCCCCGGATCGACTTTCAGATCCTAATTGCTCTATTGAATACCTAAAGAAAATAGATAGATGGGAAATAGAAAAATACAAGAAAAAGAAAGTAATTCTATTAATATCTCTCCTAGATTCACTAATTATTTGACTGTTGGCGGGTCTCTTTATATGTGTTGTCCGGAAAGAGGAGGACTCAATGATTATTCGTTCGCCGGAACCAGAAGTCAAAATTTTGGTAGATAGGGATCCCATAAAAACTTCTTTCGAAGAATGGGCTAGACCGGGCCATTTCTCAAGAACAATAGCTAAAGGTCCTGAAACTACCACTTGGATCTGGAACCTACATGCTGATGCTCACGATTTTGATAGCCATACCAGTGATTTGGAGGAGATCTCTCGAAAAGTATTTAGTGCGCATTTCGGTCAACTTTCCATCATCTTTCTTTGGCTGAGTGGCATGTATTTCCACGGTGCTCGTTTTTCGAATTATGAGGCATGGCTAAGCGATCCGACTCACATTGGGCCTAGTGCTCAGGTGGTTTGGCCAATAGTGGGCCAAGAAATATTGAATGGTGATGTTGGCGGGGGCTTCCGAGGAATCCAAATAACCTCTGGTTTTTTTCAGATTTGGCGAGCGTCTGGAATAACTAGTGAATTACAACTCTATTGTACCGCAATTGGTGCATTGATCTTTTCGTCGTTAATGCTTTTTGCTGGTTGGTTTCATTATCATAAAGCTGCTCCAAAATTGACGTGGTTTCAAGATGTAGAATCTATGTTGAATCACCATTTAGCGGGGCTACTAGGACTTGGGTCTCTCTCTTGGGCGGGTCATCAAGTCCATGTATCTTTACCGATTAACCAATTTCTAAATGCTGGAGTAGATCCTAAAGAAATACCACTTCCTCATGAATTTCTCTTGAATCGGGATCTTTTAGCTCAACTTTTTCCCAGTTTTGCCGAGGGAGCAACCCCATTTTTCACCTTGAATTGGTCAAAATATGGGGAATTTCTTACTTTTCGTGGAGGATTAGATCCAGTAACTGGGGGTCTATGGCTAACCGATATTGCACACCATCATTTAGCGATTGCAATTCTTTTCCTGATAGCAGGTCACATGTATAGGACGAACTGGGGCATTGGTCATGGCTTAAAAGATATTTTAGAAGCTCATAAAGGTCCATTTACAGGCCAGGGCCATAAAGGCCTATATGAGATCCTAACCACGTCATGGCATGCTCAATTAGCTCTTAACCTAGCTATGCTAGGCTC
>JAOWBW010002255.1:40000-103564 GCA_026119855.1 Campanula takesimana
GATACGGGGCAATAAAAAAGAAGCAATAGATCTCTTATTTCCCTGGGATTGTAGTTCAATTGGTCAGAGCACCGCCCTGTCAAGGCGGAAGCTGCGGGTTCGAGCCCCGTCAGTCCCGACGAATCAATCAAATAAGTAGACGAATCTGCCCCCCCTCTTTCACAGAAAGAGGCGGCCATATCATTCCCAGGGGGAGTCTTTTTTTCCTTTCGCATTTCTCATCAAACAAATAGCTATTTTCATTGGGCGATATCAGTATTATTAAATAACAAGAGAAAATTGGATTCTACAATTCTATGAATAAATATCCATTTTGTCAAGCGAAAATTGGATTCTACAATTCTATGAATAAATATTCATTTTGTCAAGTAGTTATTCTACTAAGAAATAGAAATTTTTACAAATAGGTATTCTACTAAGAAATAGAAATTCTAACGAAATAGTGGATAAGCTTATTTTTAAAAAACCAAAGGGGGGTAAATTGAAATGAACCGTGGACTAAATAAATGGGTTCGAGAATGAAGGCTTCAACGACTCAATTCTATGGCTCTTATCTCTTCTCATTTAATTATCGAATTCTCATTTTTTGAGAATGAAAAGAGGCTCGGCGTATTGACGTCAGGGTAAATACGTGTTCTAATTAACATAGAAAGATCTTCATTCAAAATAGTAAGATAGGTTTGATTGTCGATCTTTTTGATTTTATAGATTACTGGCTATTGACATTTATAGAAATATGTCAATAATATTGAATATACCTGCTATTGACATTTCTAGAAATATGTCCTAATATATACAAGTAGGACGGCTGATCATTGTGCTTGAACAGCGTTATTCTATTCCACCTCTTAGAAAGAACTATGACGGAGTGTATATGAATTACAAGGTAAATGGAGTCGGGGGAAACGGATTTTTTGGTGACTTTGAGAGCGAACCGCTCGTAGAACGCAGAATTCAACGTTTGACAGATGATTTTAATCACGAGCTACTGAAGAAGTTGTTGGGAAAACCCCTGGGCGAGGACTTTTTAATTTCTTTTTATGAATTCAGGAGCAAGCCTATTCAAGCTAAGCTAGGAGAAATGGACAAAAGATATTTAGCTTTATATGAAACCGAGATAAGGACCTATCGGTTCAATTATAGAGATAAGGACCTATCGGTTCAATTATAGAGTAAGGTATCTTCATTGCGTTTTTTGTAAGACAAAACAAGAACAAATTGCTTTGGATGCTTCAAAGTGCCGGCTTAACCAGCTCGACGCTGTCGTAGCTACCACGATAGATGACATCGTTCTGGCGAATAGAATCAAAATAGACATTTTTTTAGTCGTTTATAGGAAACCTGATTTGAAAAACCATTTGGTTAAAATGTTTGAACGCCTGGGAACTTGGGATGTGGGTGGAGGTACCTTGGACTCATTCTTTGAGCAGTTAAGTCGAGAAATAGATTTAGTAGACAACACTCGCTTAAGCGAGTTGTTTAGGTCTTTTCTTCGAGATCTGGGCCCAAGGCTAGAAAGACGTTTCCTTCCATATGAAGGATGTGAGGCATTCGGTCATAGGAAATGTGTTCTCTGCGTATATAATTTCAGAAATACACCGGAACCTTTTACAAAAGATCCGTGCCACTTTTACTGCTCCATTTTCCGCAAAAGATTCTCTAAAACGTTAGTGGAGTTTCTAAAACTCGTTCAAAGCGATTAAGCCCAGTCTTATCCTACTGGGAAGGATCGCATCTCATACTTATCCATGACTGTTTAGGTCTCTAGCATGACCACTTTCTGAAATGTGGAGAGAAGTGGGGTAAATGGCCAAGACTACTGGAAGGATTCCTCTTGGGATAATAGGTACTGTAACTGGTATTCTTGTGATCGGTTTACTAGGTATTTTCTTTTATGGTTCATATTCCGGATTGGGTTCATCCCTGTAGTAATCGTATGAATTAAGTTGTCGACATGAAATCGTAAGAACTTAATGGGTCTGAAAGGGTTGAAAAGAAATTTGATTCAAATTCGACAATGAGCTTTTGATATATGCGTCCGATTTTAACCAAGGTTAAAAGAAAGCTAAAGATCAAGCAAGGAAGCGTTGCGAAAAAGGGGAAGGAAGCCCTTTCTTTTTCGCAAAGGAATGAATCAGTTTTGACTTCCGATTTTTTCTATTTTTTCAGGGTCCGGTCGAAGAAAGAACAAAGCCTAAAACGAAAATAAAAATAACGAAAGAAAATAGGGAAAAGATGGAATATTCCATCTTTTTCCCGAGACTCAGCTTTATCACACTTCTTTGGAAGACAAAGAAAATTAAAAAAAAAAAAAAAACGGCGGTTAGAGCTTATCTTTTTCCACTTTGATTGTCTTATTTGTTGGCGGTGTGTAACTAATAGAAAGAGGGGTGGTGAGATAATACTTCATTTGATGATTGTACAAAGGAGACGTAAGATAGGTTATAAAAAATAAACAACAGAAAAGACTGATACATAATACTAAATGGAGGATTTTTTGATGGAGGATTTTTTGATTGGGCCGGGAATCCTATTTCGTATTCGGTATGGATAAAAGATCTCCCGATGTTCTATTATTCAATTTTCGATGACGAATTGATTAGATAGCTTAGATATTGTTATTCATGATATTGAGCCGATTCAATAGCGTCGAAAGCTAATGCATTCATTGAAGGTAGAGGCGCAAGATTGATTATCTCTAGGGGATTAAATCCCGAGTTATTGTGAAGTAAAAAAAACGATGAGATTATGGAAGTAAATATTCTTGCATTTATTGCTACTGCACTGTTCATTTTAGTTCCTACTGCTTTTCTACTTATCATTTACGTAAAAACAGTCAGTCAAAATAATTAATTTGAATGAAACTTGATCTTATCAATCGTTGAAAAAATAAAATGAAAGGGATTCCAAGTTTTCGTCTTAGCTTAAATGAATAAATGAAATGGACGGTCTAGAATTGTCAGTATTCTCTGAAATCCGATAGTATGGTAAGAAAGAGTCATCGAGTTCTTTCTTACCCTACTCTACTATCTATTAGTCTTATTGTAGTGTCTAAAGTTTGACTCTATAATAAAGCTAGAGGCTTAATATAAAAACCATATTATCTTTATATCCTATATCAGATATGTAAATATATTAGTGTCAATATTCATTTTATATATGGAATTGACATAGGACCCAATTCTATTTCTTTGATACATTTATTTGTTCCGACTGAACGAATTGTTTTACTCTTAGAGAATACATTCCTTGACTAGAATCCAATGAAATTGGAAACTAAAGAGATCTTTATTTTCAATAGTTCAAGCAGAACGATTGAAAAAACAATTAATACAGTTTGATTCCTCAACTCAATAAGTAGTGCTTCTAGAGACCACTTCTTCCCCATACTACGAGTGAAAGAGAAAATGTAAAGACTACCATTAAAGCAGCCCAAGCGAGACTTACTATATCCATGTGAATTATGCCCCCTATCTCTATGATAGAATTCTTCCATTATTGCTCCCTAATAATAGTGGAATCAATGGTGCAGAGTCAAAAAGGAATTTTGACCGATGATGAACCAATTCAATAAATCCACTTCTCAAAAATTCCTCTCTGATTTCTAATCGGGAAAGAATAAACACAAGAAAAATACGCAATGACATCGCCAGGGAATGTTACGAATGAACCGCGTAGAACTACTAAAGCCCATTCTTTTTTTTTTTTTTACCTTTCTAGGTAAAAAGCATAAATAGATAGATCGGTATCTCTAGGAAATATTCGAGAGACAATATATTCTTAGGGGGCGTTGACCCCCAAAAATTGTTTCTTTTTCGACTTTTTATATAATAAAAAGTATATAAAAATTTTTTTTTCAATTTCATAAAGTCAATTAGCTATCCACTCTAATATTGAATGTCCGAACACCCAGATAGTCTCGCGAGTCTGACTATGTATCTACAATATCCAAAAGCTCTTCTGCCCCTTCCACCATTACTAATTTCATTCGATTCGCTGTCCTACTCATCAGTTATCCAATGAAATTTAAGACCCAATCATTAGTATATATAGTAGAAGAAGTCGGTAAGTCTTGCTAGCCCTTCAACCATTATAATGTTTACTTCAATCCTTGAGACAACGATTTAGAATCTGTTAGAAAACCTCCGAAGAGGTCTTTCAAACCACTTAAGTATCAACAGTCCCTTTCTTCGGCTTCTGCTGGGGAATAATTCGTCCAGTTATATCAACAGACCGGAAGAAGAGATTTCAATTCTTTTGTTGATTTATTGATCAGGCGACACCCAGGCTTGAACTGGGGAAAAAGGATTTGCAGTCCCCCGCCTTACCGCTCGGCCATGCCGCCAAAACCATACAGAAACCTAAAAAAAAGAAAGACCTTTCTTTGTCACTTTTGATTCGATTTGATCCCCGCCCCTTCGATTGATTATATAGTATCTCAAAAGATACAATACTTAAAAACTCCCTCTCGCTTTTCGATTCAAAAAACAAATCTGGGTTTTTTGTTCCAGAAAGGTCAAATTGATAGCCAATTTGAACAACTATTGACTCCTAGATAACGGTCAATTGATGACAAATTTGACCCTTTAACTATTGACTCCTGACTGTGAATTTTTGAATGATTCTTGTATTTCACTTTGGAATTCTATTTGCCTAATGACATAAGAGAATACAAATTCCTATAGAATCAATCAGTATTGATTCTTTTCAATCAAGAAAAAAATCCTTCTCACTTTGAATTAAAACAACAATTATTAGTATATGTAAACCCCAGAATGACTACTGTTCGTCACATAGGCTTAGTTTTTTATATTTTGGACCGTGCTCTTGACTTTCGTTCACCTTTGTATTATAATATTTCCAATACAATAGAAGACTAGAATTTCGTTTAGATCAATAGATATATGAATTGAGTGGGTAAGAAATTCTCTATTGGGGCTTAGGTATCTATGGTAAGATCGATTGCTCGCAAACCTGTCTAGACCAGTCTGGGCGATCAGGACTGTTGCTATCTCCGGATGAATCCGGCGATAACTTGAAAAGGAAAAAGTGATATTGTACAAATCGAAAGGGAGGAAATTATGACTTAACGCCTAAATCAAATGGGTCCATATGGAGAAGATTTCTTTTTGCATCTGGACGAATGCGCCTTCTGTTATCCAAAAGAAGGGCAAGCGAGCGAGTCTGAGTTGGAGTGGGCGGCCATGAAGTCATCATATCAAAATACAATCCACTCATACGACATCAGTTGCGGTTTCAAGATTTGTAACGATTTGGACACCCAAATATACACAAATGGGAACATATTATGCCTGTCAAATTTCAAATGGGAGGAATGCAATCGCAAGCATCCGAAAGAGATATGGAGGGACAAGGGTTTGAACAAAATAGTAAATAACTTGAAGGAAATTTTGAAAGATGCAGAACTGGCTAAGGATCTTTATTGGTCACGTGCCGACACAAGACTTAAAGAAGGGCAGTATGCCGTCTTGGCTCTTTTATATGAAATGGAAAAGAAAGCTGTTGAAATTCTATCTATGGAAGAAAAAGCTGTTGAAACTAAATCTTCTGCCCGTCGCTGTTCAATCTGTTCTTGTTCGAATGACAAGAAGATTGGCAAGTCAGCAACTTTCTATTTTTTTGTTGGCTTTTGGCGCGGTTTCCTCAACTACTTATATCTATTCTATAATCGGCTAGAAACAAAGCGCAATTTTCTTCAGAAATTCTCTAAAGAGAGTCGGGATTCGAGCTCAATAAGACTGTATTTGGTTACCTAATTTTTGGAAAAGTTCTATTACTATACATAACTATCTCAAAGCTCGGCTCAATACTTTTAGTAGACTAAAAGATTGAGCCGAGGTCTCTTCAATTAAGAGAACAGACGTTATTTATCGGATGGGAATAGACCGGCGTGTTATAAAGTATCCATTGCGGCAAACTCAAATTTGATCTCTTTCCATACCTCACAAGCAGAAAATAGCTCAGGACTCCATTTGGCAGCCTTCCGGATAATTTCATTCCCCTCACGAGCAAGATCACGTCCCTCATTACGGGCTTGTACACATGCTTCTAGAGCTACTCGATTAGCTACCGCACCGGGTGCATTTCCCCAAGGATGTCCTAAAGTTCCTCCCCCGAACTGTAGTACGGAATCATCCCCAAAAATCTCGGTCAGAGCAGGCATATGCCAAACGTGAATACCGCCTGAAGCCACGGGCAGAACACCTGGTAGAGAGACCCAATCTTGAGTGAAATAAATACCGCGACTTCGATCTTTTTCCACAAAATCATCGCGCAGTAAATCAACAAAGCCCAAAGTGATCTCTCTTTCCCCTTCAAGTTTACCTACTACGGTCCCGGAGTGAATATGATCTCCACCAGACATACGTAAGGCTTTCGCTAATACACGAAAGTGCATACCATGATTCTTCTGTCTATCAATAACTGCATGCATTGCGCGGTGGATGTGAAGAAGTAGACCATTATCTCGGCAATAATGAGCCAAGCTAGTATTTGCAGTGAATCCCCCGGTTATGTAGTCATGCATTACGATAGGAACTCCCAACTCTCTGGCAAATACAGCCCTTTTAATCATTTCTTCGGATGTACCCGCAGTAGCATTCAAGTAATGCCCTTTGATTTCACCTGTTTCAGCCTGTGCTTTATAAATTGCTTCGGCACAAAATAAGAAACGATCTCTCCACCGCATAAAGGGTTGGGAGTTGACGTTCTCATCATCTTTAGTAAAATCAAGTCCACCCCGAAGACATTCATAAACTGCTCTGCCGTAGTTTTTAGCGGATAACCCTAATTTTGGTTTAATAGTACATCCCAACAGGGGACGACCATACTTGTTCAATTTATCTCTCTCAACTTGGATGCCGTGAGGCGGGCCTTGGAATGTTTTAATATACGCAGGTGGGATTCGCAAATCTTCTAGACGTAGAGCACGCAGTGCTTTAAATCCAAATACATTACCCACAATGGAAGTAAACATGTTAGTAACAGAACCTTCTTCAAAAAGGTCTAATGGGTAAGCTACATAAGCAATAAATTGAGTTTCTTCTCCGGCAACGGGCTCAATGTGATAGCATCTCCCTTTGTAACGATCAAGGCTCGTAAGCCCATCGGTCCACACAGTTGTCCATGTACCAGTAGACGATTCGGCAGCTACTGCGGCCCCTGCTTCTTCCGGGGGAACTCCGGGTTGAGGAGTTACTCGAAAGGCTGCCAAAATATCCGTATCCTTGGTTTCATAGTCCGGAGTATAATAAGTTAATTTATAATCTTTAACACCAGCCTTAAATCCAACATTTGCTTTCGTCTCTGTTTGTGGTGACATAAATCCCTCCCTACAGCTCATGAATTAGTAATTCTCAAACTAACAAGGTCTACTCGACATGAATTAGGCGTTAATCAAACTTTTCACAGGAATCTTTCATACCATTCTAAACTAATAAATATTTGGAGGAATATTTCGTCATTTTCTCGTAATATTATCAACGAATCAAAATACTTGATTCTTCACTATAGTATTTGATTTTCCAAATTCATTATAGACTCTTTCATATATATGGTGCAACCTAAATTTTATTTTTGACTTTTTGGAATCGAAATCCCTAACTAAATACAAATAGAATCTAAATACTAAGAAATTCCCTCTTGACCGTACTCTATGTTGTCGATGTAAATGCTAAATATAAAAATATTTGGACTTTTTTTATCTATAAAAGAAAAAAAAAAACGAAAAAAGAGGAGAGACGTAAATCAATATGCCGAAATAAGAGGAGCCTATGAGATAGACATACTGAATCCTAAATAGAGTTCAGGTTCAAATTCCATAGATAATATATATGGGCTTGTCTATAATAATAGCTAAAGGAAAGATTTTCTCAAGATTATTCTTCCGCTCCTTGAGATTTTGAGAATGGGTTGATTGAATTTGAAAATTCACTACTTGAATAAAAAAGTAAACAATTGAAATCTTAGATCAAAACACTAAGTCTGGTTGGTATGAATGAAATCCGTGAGAACTCCCAGTTCTTAGTGCAGTAACCGCTCAACTTGCTAGGGGACATTTCTTTTTCCCAGTTAATTGAAATTCGATAATTTTCGGAAAAATTTGGAGATTTTTTAGTTTCGTTAGTATTATGAGACTCAATCCTACTACTTCTGGTTCTGGGGTTTCGATGCTTGAAAAAAACAAGCCAGGGCGTATCGGCCAAATCATTGGTCCGGTCCTAGATGTAGCTTTTCCGCCGGGCAAGATGCCTAATATTTATAACGCTCTGGTAGTTAAAGGTCGAGATAATCTTGGGCAACCAATTAATGTGACTTGTGAAGTACAGCAATTATTAGGAAACAATCGAGTTAGGGCTGTCGCCATGAGTGCTACAGACGGTCTAATGAGAGGAATGGAAGTGATTGATACGGGCAGTCCTCTAAGTGTTCCGGTCGGTGGAGCGACTCTCGGACGAATTTTCAATGTGCTTGGAGAGCCAATTGATAATTTGGGTCCTGTAGATACTCGCACAACATCGCCTATTCATAGATCTGCGCCTGCCTTTATCGATTTAGATACAAAATTATCTATTTTTGAAACCGGAATTAAAGTAGTCGATCTTTTAGCCCCTTATCGCCGTGGAGGAAAAATCGGACTATTTGGAGGAGCTGGGGTGGGGAAGACAGTACTTATTATGGAATTGATTAATAATATTGCCAAAGCTCACGGCGGTGTATCTGTATTTGGCGGAGTAGGTGAACGTACTCGTGAAGGAAATGATCTTTACAAGGAAATGAAAGACTCTGGAGTCATTAATGAACAAAAGTTTGCAGAATCAAAAGTGGCTTTAGTTTATGGTCAGATGAATGAACCGCCGGGAGCTCGTATGAGAGTTGGTTTGACTGCGCTAACTATGGCCGAATATTTTCGAGATGTTAATAAACAAGACGTACTTCTCTTTATCGACAATATCTTTCGGTTTGTCCAAGCAGGATCTGAAGTATCCGCCTTGTTGGGTAGAATGCCTTCGGCTGTAGGGTATCAACCTACCCTTAGTACTGAAATGGGTTCTTTACAAGAACGAATTACTTCTACTAAAAAGGGGTCTATAACGTCTATTCAAGCAGTTTATGTACCTGCAGACGATTTGACCGACCCTGCTCCTGCTACCACATTTGCACATTTAGATGCGACTACCGTACTATCAAGAGGATTAGCTGCCAAAGGTATATATCCCGCAGTAGATCCTTTAGATTCAACGTCAACTATGCTACAACCCCGGATCGTTAGTGACGAACATTATCAAACGGCGCAAAGTGTTAAGCAAACTTTACAACGTTACAAAGAACTTCAGGACATTATAACTATCCTTGGGTTGGACGAATTATCCGAAGAGGATCGTTTAACCGTAGCAAGAGCGCGAAAAATTGAGCGTTTCTTATCCCAACCCTTTTTTGTGGCCGAAGTATTCACCGGTTCTACGGGAAAATATGTTGGTCTAGTAGAAACAATTCAAGGCTTTGAATTAATTCTTTCCGGAAAATTAGATGTTCTTCCTGAACAGGCCTTTTATATGGTAGGTAACATCGATGAAGCTACGGCGAAGGCTATGAACTTAGAAATGGAGAGCAATTTGAATAAATGACCTTAAATCTTTGTGTACTGACCCCTAATCGGATTATTTGGGATTCGGAAGTGAAAGAAATTATTTTATCTACTGATAGTGGACAAATTGGTGTATTACCAAATCACGCCCCTATTGCCACAGCTGTCGATATAGGTATTTTGAGAATACGCCTTAATGACCAATGGGTAACGGTGGCTCTGATGGGCGGTTTTGCTAGAATAGGGAATAATGAGATCACTGTTTTAGTCAATGAGGCGGAGAAGAGTCGTGACATTGATCCACAAGAAGCTCAGCAAACTCTTGAAATCGCTAAAGCTAATTTGAGCAAAGCTGAAGGAAAGAGACAAACAATTGAGGCAAATCTAGCTCTCCGCCGGGCTAGGACACGAGTCGAGGCTATCAATGAGATTTCCTAAATGTGGCTTCGAATAATCAAAAAGGTTCGATTTAGAAAAGGCTATTTTGCTTGTTTTGTTTGATTTTTTCAATTCAATACAATCAAATCTAATCAAGCGGAATCGGATTTGGATGGAACAAAAAAAAGGGGGGATAAAATCACCCCTTTGATTGAGCCAATTGCTAATCAATTTCTACCTCTTAGTATTGACCAAATAGTGCAAATTACAATATCCGGCGTGAATATTGATATTGATTCGATAAGGGCCTATTTGATCTACTCGTCCCGCATAATCTTTTCACTATCCAAGTCAAAATCAGACGAATAGAGTTTTCTTTGTTGATAACATATACTCACTTAGATAGATACTTAAATCTATACTAAGTGAGTATCGAATCGATATTCATACAAAAAAATTCCAATATTTTCTTATAAGAAGATATCTTTATCAATAATAATAACATGGACAAATAGGAAATCGAGATAGACATTCTATGACCATTCTAAGCTTTCCCTCTCTTTTGGTGCCTTTAGTAGGGCTAGTATTTCCGGCAATCGCAATAGCTTCTTTATCTCTTCATGTTCAAAAAAATAAGATTGTTTAGAACCGATCGGATACAATATCCGTCATTTTGTTTTTCGACTTGTATCCTAACATAGGTATTTATTTTTTGAATGGAATATAAGCGGCTTCCGCCGAAAAAGTCTTATGGCTGAAGAAAGACGATATATGGGGAAATGGAGTATGTGGATATATTGAATGGGGTCGTAGGAAGGATATGTTCTTAGTTTAGATCTAATCAATTTAATGAATTACTCTTTAATGAATTACTCCTAAAGGTTCACATCAAACTAGTGCGAGTTGATGAGAGTTCCTTCGGAAACAAAAAGACTAAAGTCAACTTCATTTGGGGTATTCTATCAATTCCAAAAAATGCAAGCGGGTCAAGTATGAGTTGTCGATCAGAACATATATGGATAGAACCTATAACGGGGTCTCGAAAAACAAGTAATTTCTTCTGGACTCTTAGCCTTTTTTTAGGTTCATTAGGATTCTTGTTGGTTGGAACTTCCAGTTATCTTGGTAGAACTTGGATATCTTTATTTCCGTCTCAGCAAATCGTTTTTTTTCCACAGGGGATTGTGATGGCTTTCTATGGGATTGCGGGTCTTTTTATTAGTTGCTATTTGTGGTGCACAATTTCTTGGAATGTAGGGAGTGGTTATGATCGATTCGATCGAAAAGAAGGAATCGTGTGTATCTTTCGTTGGGGATTTCCCGGAAAAAATCGTCGTATCTTCCTCCGATTCCTTATAAAGGATATTCAGTCCATCCGAATAGAAGTTAAAGAGGGTCTTTCTGCTCGTCGTGTCCTTTCTATGGATATCAGAGGACAGGGAGCGCTTCCATTGACCCGTACTGATGAGAATTTGACTCCGTGGGAAATTGAACAAAAAGCTGCTGAATTAGCCTATTTCTTGCGTGTACCCATTGAAGTATTTTGAGAAATGGGAGAAAATTGATTAGCAGGAGGGGAAAACTCAAGAATTTTCTTTTTCGATAAATATTTCTATAATATAAGTTAACTGAGCTTTCTTCCGAACCTTCAGTTGAGCTAAAGGAGGTTTCTATGAGCCAAGGATAAAATAAAACTCTTTTGATTTTGGGGTCTTTTCTATGGATATAAATCTACACAACTCAAAAAAAAAATAATAACAAGAAGTAACAAATTGAAATAATGGATTCATCTCACAATCAACCATTTGGAAATCAAAAACTTTCGCCCCCTTGTTTCTATCTTTTCGATTTTAAGTCCAATATATCTCAAGAAAAATAGAGAAATACAGACTTGTTAGAATTGACACTTTAGATTCAGATAGATCATATCCTCTCAAATGGTTTTTTCAATCGACACGCCTTAATTTCTCTCTTTTTGTGCTCCTTAATGCCCAAACAATTGAATCCCTTATAGGGATTACGGATAACTAGACAATTTATGTCTTGGGTTGCAGCTCATTTTTGATCATGACAATAATATTCTTCAGAAACTTTCCTCCATTTTCTTCGATTCCTGACTTCGCATAGTCAGCGAAATTTTGTCGAAATATTCGATATTTTGATAGAATAATAGAAGGGGAGTTCTTTCGTCTCAAAATCGGAATAATATGCATTCCTTAAAGTAGTTCTTTCGGGCATTCAACGAAAGCAGATACTTTTGCTGAATTGAGTTGAGATATTGGAAAACAATATTTTTGATTATTTATTCATTAGAAAAAAGCGGATGCTTAGTCAATTTCTAGCCTCTTTCTAGATTCAAGAACTAAGTCCGAAATCAAAACGAAAAAGAGTGAATAAATTCCGAGGTTCGATACCTTAGAATAGAACTCGTGCCTAAGAGAACTATTAGATGATATAGAGTTGACGAATGAAATGTTTTCATTAACAAGTCAGAGGTGAAAAAATGACAAAAAAGAAAGCATTCCCCCCTCGTTTATATTTTGCATGTATAGTCTTTTTACCTCAGTGTATCTCTCTCTTATTTACGAAAAGTCTGGAATCTTGGGTTACTAATTGGTGGAATACTGGCCAATCCGAAAATTTTTTGAATGATATTCAAGAAAAGAGTATGATAGAAAAATTCATCGAATTAGAAGAACTTCTCCTGTTCGACGAAATCATCAAGGAATACTCAGAGACACAGAGACAAAACCTTCGTATAGGAATCCACACCGCAATAATCCAATTAAGCAAGATCCAGAACGAGGAGCGTATCCATACGATTTTGCACTTATCGACAAATATAATCTCTTTCGTTATTCTAATTGCTTATTCTATTTTGGGTAAGAAAGAACTTGTTATTATTAACTCTTGGGCTCAGGAATTCTTATATAACTTAAATGACACAACAAAAGCTCTTTCTATTCTTTTTTTAGTCGATTTATGTCTCGGATTTCATTCAACCCGTGGTTGGGAACTAATAATTAGCTCTGTCTACAAAGATTTTGGGTTTGTTCCGAATGATCAAATTCTATCTTGTCTTCTTTGGATTCTTCCAGTCATTCTAGATAGCATTTTTAAATATTGGGTTTTCTACTATTTAAACCGTGTCTCGCCGTCCCTTGTAGTGATTTATCATGCAATAAGTGACAAATGATCTATGGACATGAAATGAATCTAATTAGAATCTTTCTGACTTTTTAGTTGTAGATAAGCAAAGCAGTGAAAATTTTACTTACTTTTTAGATTTCTCCCCATCCGGGCCTATAATATTATTCCAGTAAATAGCAGAATCGTGGATAGGAAACTATATTAGTGACCTACTCAATTTATTGTAGAAATTTTCGCTATCAATGGACCATGCAAACTAGAAAGACTTTTTCTTGGATAAAGGAACGGATTACTCGATCCATTTCCGTATCGCTCATGATCTATATCCTAAGCCAGACATCTATTTCAAGTGCATATCCCATTTTTGCACAGCAGGGTTTTGAAAATCCACGAGAAGCGACCGGGCGTATTGTTTGCGCCAATTGCCATTTAGCTAATAAGCCCGTGGATATTGAGGTTCCACAAGCGGTACTTCCCGATACTGTATTTGAGGCAGTTGTTCGAATTCCTTATGATATGCAATTGAAACAAGTTCTTGCGAATGGGAAAAGGGGGGCTTTGAATGTCGGGGCTGTTCTTATTTTACCGGAAGGCTTTGAATTAGCCCCTCCCAATCGTATTTCCCCTGAGATGAAAGAAAAAATAGGCAATCTGTCTTTTCAGAGCTATCGCCCCAATCAAAAAAATATTCTTGTGATAGGCCCTGTTCCTGGTCAGAAATATAGTGAAATCACCTTTCCTATTCTTTCGCCAGACCCCGCTACTAAGAAAGATGTTCACTTCTTAAAATATCCTATATATGTAGGCGGAAACAGGGGAAGAGGTCAGATTTATCCCGACGGTAGCAAGAGTAACAATACAGTTTATAATGCTACAGCAGCAGGTATAGTAAGCAAAATCATACGAAAAGAAAAGGGGGGATACGAAATAAGCATAGCGGATGCATCAGATGGACGTCTAGTGGTTGATCTTATCCCACCAGGGCCAGAACTTCTCGTTTCAGAAGGAGAGTCTATCAAATTTGATCAACCATTGACGAGTAACCCTAATGTGGGCGGATTTGGTCAAGGAGATGCAGAAATAGTACTTCAAGATTCAGTCCGTGTCCAAGCTCTTTTGCTCTTCTTGGCATCTGTTATTTTGGCACAAATTTTTTTAGTTCTTAAAAAGAAACAATTCGAGAAGGTTCAATTGTCCGAAATGAATTTCTAGATTCATGGATTTATCGACATCAAGTTCGTAAAAAGAACCAAACTCTTTTTCTCGATTGATAAAAAAGGAAATTCTCAAATTTGCTTGTTTATACTTTTTCTATAAGATGACAGTAATTCCTTCGACTGCATTCCTAGTCATAGTATGTAGCTTGTGAAGAAGACTATTTGACTTGACCCCGTCTTTCTTTGTTTTTTATCTAACTCGGGGTGGTGTGACTATCTTACTATTTCTCAGATTTTAATGTCATACAATGCATCAATATCAATAGTTTTGTTGAGTAATACAATTCGTCTATATACTAGACATAACGAATATAAGTAAGCGGGAAATTGAAGGGAAAATGAGGGGAACAAATAATTCTAGTAGGGATTCTTCGTCTTCCTAGTCCTCGACACAAGAAAAGGAATTTTCGAAAGCCCTTTCTTGTGTCGAAATAATAATGAGTTTGGGTTCTGTTCGTCAACGATTCCTAGTCTTAGTTTAGATTTTTTCTAGATGGATTAGAACTAATTTTTAGATTTCTATTTATTCCGTCTCTACTTATTCTAGAATATAGAATAATCTAAGTGGTGGACAAAGACAAAAAGAGGGGTCGATTTGGTGCGTAAATAGAACTTCTTCAATGAACTTGGAAAAAATGAATTTTGATGAGAGACTAAACCAAATAGAATAAAGGTTTAGTAGTTAAAAAAAGAGTTTGATTTGAATAGTACAGTCAGTAAATTTCACTTTCTTTCTCATTTAGTTCAGTTTGAGTTTAGGTTTATTCTCTAAAATGAAATTTCATCAATAAGAATGAAATATAAATAAGAGGAGGGAGTCTTTATGTCACGTTACCGAGGACCTTGTTTCAAAAAAATCCGCCGCCTGGGGGCGTTACCGGGACTAACTAATAGAAATCCCGATGATCTTAGAAAGAAAAAGAAATCGAGTTCTGGGAAAACATCCCAATATCGTAGTCGACTAGAAGAAAAACAAAAATTGCGTTTTCATTATGGTCTTACAGAACGACAATTGCTTAAATACGTTCGTATCGCCGCAAGGGCCAAAGGTCCAACAGGTCAGGTTTTACTACAATTACTTGAAATGCGCTTGGATAACATTCTTTTTCGATTGGGTATGGCTCCCACTATTCCAGGAGCTCGCCAATTAGTTAACCATAGACATATTTTAGTAAACGGTCGTCTAGTAGATATACCAAGTTATCGCTGCAAACCCCGAGATACTATTACGGCAAAGGATAAACAAACATCTAAAGCTTTGATTCAAAATTCTCTCGATTCATTGCCTCAGAAGAAATTGAAAGTGCCACCCCATTTAACTCTGAAACGAGGGCAATATAAAGGATTAGTCAACAAAATAATAGATAGTCGACGGGTCGGTTTGGAAATAAATGAATTGCGAGTCGTAGAATATTATTCTCGTCAGACTTAAACCTAACGAAAAGAAAAGAAAGATTAGAATAAGGTAAGGTGCGGACAACTTTGCCCACTTTCGGGGAAGTACATTAACCTAAGGGTAAAATAAGGCTTTGATCCGTATTTTTCTCCCATTATAGACGCGAGGGAGAGTTGCATTCCTTATCTCCTCTTTTCTTTCCAATCTTTTACGTGCCACAGCCATTAGGAATAGATAATCTATCTCAAAGAAAGGTTTAATTGTATGGAATAATGGTATCGAGTCTTATTTGATCTATTGCGGTTAGTAAGATCAATGAGTTGGGGGAAGGTATGGAAAGAGAGGGATTCGAACCCTCGGTAAACAAAAGCCTACATAGCAGTTCCAATGCTACGCCTTAAACCACTCGGCCATCTCTCCTACATACTGATTATGACCCCAAAACCGAGTGAATTGCGAGTCATTCCTATTCATTATTGGGTAGGTACGACTAATCAACGCAAACTATAAAAACTATGAAAAAGCGAAAATTCTTTTCTTTCGAAAACTGTGCAAAACAATTCTATTCATGTTTGCAAAAACAATGTTCTCTTCTTTTTAGAGATTTTTACCCGATTCAATCCATAAATTAGATAAATCAAAAAATGAGATAAATCAAAAAATGAGAAACTCGAACGAATCGACTGATTGAGGGATCTAGATTTTCTACACTATGATTAATGGATATCTGTAGATCATGATTTTAGTTAGACTACGATTTCATAAAGAATTCCCAAACTCCTTTCCAGTCCAGTTTTCGAGGTATCAACAACAAAGACTTATCCTAATTCATAAACCATAACCACATTTTCTATTTCATTGTATAGTGGAGACCCTCAATGTACACAACACAAATGAAAATCGGGGGTTATTCGCTTCTCATCATAGAATGATTCTAATGATTTGATCCTTTTTGCGTCTTTGGCTCATAATTCACGCAAAATGTCTCGGGTTCTTCTAATCTCTAACTTCAATGAAATCGGAAGAGTTTCCTTCGTTGAGATACTATTTCATTAGACTGAAATCGAATTAGGTTCCAATATTTCGTTCTTAGCTCTTATCAATTACTGTTAAAAAGGAAGAATTTTCATATTGAATAGTGGAATAGAAAGCCCCTATCTTTTTTGAATTTCTCTCTTTTTATGGTAGTTTGTACTCTCCAATTCTTTTCCTTGTGGTATCTTTTTTCCACGAGAGAGGGAATGATTAAAATTATAGAATGGATTCCTACCTATGCCTAGATCGCGGATCACTGGAAATTTTATTGACAAGACCTTTTCAATTGTAGCCAATATCTTATTACGAATAATTCCGACAACTTCGGGAGAAAAAGAGGCATTTAGCTATTACAGAGATGGTGCGATTTGATTCTTTTTTTTTATTATTAGAAGTCCGATTGACTCTAAGATGGATGAATAATTAGTTGATATTATCAAAGAAATACGTGTATATGTTCTATTATCTAGTTAGATTCTTCGTAGTCTGACGAGAAAGACATACATTTGGGATCGGAATTCAAAGAAAAAGAAATCTACGCTTATTGACGGTAAAGTTTGGAAATAGAACAACTCCTTCTGTTGTGTATCCTCAATTAATGCAGCCTCAGATGCTATCTTTCAATTGTTGATTCTAGTATTGAGCGAAGGTTTATACCTATAGGTTCGTTATTACAGGTCAATCCTACTCTAATCGTCCCAATAGGCAGCATAGGGGAAGAAGCACTACACCTAGGAATCCATAACAAAAAACTTTGTTATAAATTCTCCCTTTCCTTAGTGGGCTCGGGACTAAGAAGAATGGTTGGGACAACAAACATCCATCGTGTTTGTATTTTGGATACCTGTATAACCATCGAAGGCTCTTGAAGTGACTAATTCCTGGAAATTAGAGGGCGCTGAGAACAAAGAAATTGTTGGAGTTATCATTTCTCTCGAATACCTATACCTTTGATGTTAAGAAAAGATCTCTTGCAGGAAGGTTGGCTAGAAATTTCGTGTAAAAATACCAGCCCTGCTCAGTTCATAATTAGACTATTTTCCTATTTTTAGATTCCCGATTTTCATTATGCACATAAGAGAGGAGCCGTATGAGATGAAAATCTCATGTACGGTTCTGGAACGGAGATTCTTTGAATTGAATGACGACCGTAACGGATGTCAGCTCAATCCGAAGGCAATTATGCGGAAGCTTTACAAAATTATTATGAGGCTATGCGACTAGAAATTGATCCCTATGATCGAAGTTATATACTGTATAACATAGGCCTTATACATACAAGGAATGGAGAACATACGAAAGCTTTGGAATATTATTTTCGAGCGCTAGAACGAAACCCATTCTTACCCCAAGCTTTTAATAATATGGCCGTGATCTGTCATTACGTGCGACTATCTCCACTATAGAAAGAAAGGGGGAAAGAAAGATCAAATCCTCTAGGAAAAATGAGAAAAAATAGGCTTTCTACATATGCATCGTCTAAAAAAACGATTTTTATCAGCTGTAGAAAAGAAAGAAACTTCTTAGAAGTCGAAATAGGAAGAAAGAGAGCTGCCTAGCTGGTTTATTCTATGGATAAAGGATCTAATTGATAAAGGAAGCGCCGTAAAGATCAATTAGCGTGGTTTTGTACAGATACAATAATAACTGCTTACTTATCATAATGTGCAATAAATGTTAGGAATTCACTTCTGTAATAAAGTCGGCCTACTAAGGTATTGAGCAGCGGTGTAGAATCAGATCCCAAAGATAGTACGTCTTTCCTTGAAAGACTTTTTCAAAAATTCTATAGAAATTTGAATATGAGATGAAACGGAGATAGTTACCTTTCAAAAATTCTAACGATAGTGGAAATGCCTCTCTTTTATTCTTAGGAGGGTAGGATAAAAGATAAAACTAAAACGGATTATTAAGCCAAATTCAAGATTTCAGTTTGAAACTCATGTCATTAGCTTTTTTTTGGTTAACCCGATAAATGGGATAGATCTACGCGAAATCTTAATGAATTCCATGGGGTCGATTCAAATCGGATACCAAAAGAGTTGACTGCCGAGCCGTATGAGATAGGAAACTCTCAAGTACGGTTCGAAGGGAAGGACTTAACCCACCTATTCTGACCGGGGAGAACAGGCCATTCGACAGGGAGATTCTGAAATTGCGGAGGCTTGGTTCGATCAAGCGGCTGACTATTGGAAACAGGCTATAGCACTGACTCCCGGGAATTATAGTCAAGCATATAATTGGGTAAAGCTGAAGAAGCCTTTCGAATAAAAGATAACGTCGTGTATTTCTTTATTCGATACATTAGTGAATCTCTTTTTTTTTTTTTTAGAAGGAATTTGGTATAAGTAATTGGCAGAATATCTCTTAGTAATGGATAATGGCTCGTCGCGTCATTTGCAAGAAAAAACAATGAACATTCATGTATTTTCAAACTTCGAAGAAATTGAATTCAGTGGGATAGTTCATTCACATTTTTCGACCAAGAACGCTTGCGAAAACTTTTGGATCGACGAATTTCATTTGGCGTATCCTACTCTGTATCATTAACTCTTTCTTTTATTATGACCCCCGGAGGGAAAATGGAAACGAACCTCCATTTTTGAGAATTGGCTGACGAATAGATCAAAGAATATGTAGAAAAATAGATCACCAAAGAGGAAAAACGATACGTCCTCGATCTAGAATAGATGAGAAATTGTCGCTTCCTTTATCCAAATCCTGGTGAAGATCTTGTCCATCCTGCCAAGCGCCGGGTGCAGCAGGGTCCAGACCCATTGGTGATTAGGCTATACCCAATAAGAATGGGGCACTTTATCTACTCAGGATTCTAAAGGAGAGACGATCCTTCCACAACGTCTTTAGAAGCTAGATTTCTACGCCTTCAAACTAGGGCTTACAATGGATGCACTTTCCCAATCTTGTTCGAGCTGCTAATCTCAGAATTCGCCGAAGTCGATTCAGCTGGTCGCCCATTTATGGAATACGTTCAGTCCTTCCTTACCCAAGTGGCCCCGCGAATCGAGTTGAGTCTTCGGAAGTATCGCAATAGAGGGAATGACGAATCTTTGCGCTGTGCGCACTGTTCTATTTACAAATCTGTCTTTCAAACTGAACAAGAGATTGAAATTTTTGCTTCCACTTTCGGAAGGACTTTTAGAAGACCCTACTGTCTTTTCTAAGGGTTCTAAGCTCTTTCGAAGAAGAAGCAGATTCAGTTTCGACGAAGATTCCTTTTCGTCGAAGGTCAAAAATTCTTTGCCTTATCTTGCTTAAGTCCAAAAACTTCTTAGCTGAGGGTGAACTTGTTCTATATTTAGATAGAACAAGTTCAAACTCAAGTATGCCGGCTAATCATTAGGCTTCAACCGAGTTATTCTATTCCACTTCATGAAAATTTCATGTTATTCCGTAACCGTAAATAGACTATAAATTCCATCATTGCTAGCTCATCTATCGAATTCGATTAAGCCAATAATGTAATGGGATTTGTCGAGAAATGGGAAATGAAATCAAAATGCTCCGGGATAAAAATGAGGGAATGTTTACAATACCTGGGTTTAATCAGATACAATTTGAAGGATTTTGCAGGTTCATTGATCAGGGTTTGAGAGAAGAACTTTCTAACTTTCCAAAAATTGAAGATCCCGATCAAAAAATGGAATTTCAATTATTTATGGAAACATATCAATTGGTAGAACCGTTGATAAACGAACGAGATGCTGTGTATGAATCACTTACATATTCTTCTGAATTCTATGTATCCGCGGGACTCATTTCGAAAATCCGTAGGGGTATGCAAAAACAAAAAATTTCTATTGGAAACATTCCTCTAATGAATTCTCTGGGAACTTCTATAGTAAATGGAATATATAGAATTGTGATCAATCAAATATTGCAAAGTCCCGGTATTTATTTCCGTTCAAAGTTGAACCATAACGGAATTTCGTCCTATACCGGCACCATAATATCAGATTGGGGAGGAAGATCAGAATTAGAAATTGATCGAAAAGCAAGAATATGGGCTCGTGTGAGTAGGAAACAAAAAATATCTATTCTAGTTCTATCATCAGCTATGGGTTCGAGTCTAAGAGAAATTCTAGAGAATGTTTGCTATCCTGAAATCTTTTTATCTTTTCTGAATGATAATGATAATGAGAAAAATAAAATCGGGTCAAAAGAAAATGCTATTTTGGAGTTTTACCAACAATTTACTGGTGTCGGCGGGGATCCCATACTTTCTGAATCCTTATATAAAGAATTACAAAAAAAATTCTTTCAACAAAGATGTGAATTAGGAAGGATTGGTCGACAAAATATGAATCGTAGATTGAACCTTGATATACCCCAGAAGAATACATTTTTGTTACCGCGAGATATATTGGCAGCCGTGGATGGTTTGATTGGACTGAAATTTGGAATGGGTAGACTTGACGATATGAATCATTTGAAAAATAAACGTATTCGTTCTGTAGCAGATCTTTTACAAGATCAGTTTGGACTGGCCCTGGTTCGGTTAGAAAATGTGGTTCGGTCAACTATATGTGGAGCACTTAGGCATAAATTGAGACCAAGGCCTCAGAATTTGGTAACTTCACCTCTAGTAACAACTACTTATGACTCTTTCTTCGGTTTACACCCATTATCTCAAGTTTTGGATCAAACTAATCCATTGACACCAATAGTTCATGGGAGAAAATTGAGTTATTTGGGCCCCGGGGGATTGACTGGGCGAACGGCTAATTTTCGAATCCGCGATATTCATCCTAGTCACTATGGTCGTATTTGCCCAATTGACACATCTGAGGGAATAAATGTTGGACTTATTGGATCGTTAGCAATTCATGCGAGAATTGGTCGTTGGGGATCTCTAGAAAGTCCATTTTATGAAATTTCTAAGAGATCCAAGGGGGCGCGGATGCTTTATTTATCACCAGGTCAGGATGAATATTATAGGGTAGCGTCAGGCAATTCTTTGGCCCTGAATCAGGGTATTCAGGAAGAACAGGTTGTTCCAGCCCGATACTGTCAAGAATTCCTGACTATTGCATGGGAAGAGGTTCATCTTCGAAGTATTTTTTCCTTCCAATATTTTTCTATTGGCGCTTCCCTGATTCCTTTTATTGAGCATAATGACGCCAATCGGGCTTTAATGAGTTCTAATATGCAACGTCAAGCAGTTCCGCTCTCTCGGTCCGAGAAGTGCATTGTTGGAACTGGATTGGAAGGCCAAGTAGCTCTAGATTCAGGGGCTCTTGCTCTAGCCCAACACGAGGGAAAGATCATTTATACCGATACTGACAAGATTTCTTTCTGGGGGAATGGTGAGACTCTAAGCCTTCCATTAGTTATGTATCAACGTTCCAACAAAAATACCTGTATCCATCAAAAACCCCAGGTTCAGCGGGGGAAATGCATTAAAAAGGGACAAATTTTAGCGTCGGGCACTGCAACAGTTGGTGGCGAACTTGCTTTGGGGAAAAACGTATTAGTAGCTTATATGCCATGGGAGGGTTACAATTTTGAAGATGCAGTACTCATTAGCGAGCGCTTGGTATATGAAGATATTTATACCTCTTTTCACATCCGTAAATATGAAATTCAGACTTATGTGACAAGCGAAGGCCCTGAAAGGGTCACTAATGAAATACCGCATTTAGAAGCCTATTTACTCCGAAATTTAGACAAAAATGGAATTGTAATGCTTGGCTCTTGGGTGGAGGAAGGTGATATTTTAGTAGGTAAATTAACGCCCCAAATGGTGAATGAATCGGCGTATGCTCCGGAAGATAGATTGTTACGAGCCATACTTGGCATTGAGGTATCTACTTCAAAAGAAACTTGTCTAAAACTCCCTATAGGTGGTAGGGGTCGAGTTCTTGATGTGAGATGGATCCAGAAAAGGGTGGGTGCTAGTTATAATCCAGAAACGATTCGTGTATATATTTCACAGAAACGTGAAATCAAAGTAGGTGATAAAGTAGCTGGACGACATGGAAATAAGGGTATCATTTCTAAAATTTTGCCTAGACAAGATATGCCGTATTTACAAGATGGCAGACCGGTTGATATGGTCTTCAACCCATTAGGAGTCCCGTCCCGAATGAATGTAGGACAAATATTTGAATCTTTACTCGGGTTAGCAGGGGGTTTGCTAGACAGACATTATCGAATAGGGCCATTTGATGAGAGATATGAGCAAGAAGCTTCGAGAAAACTAGTGTTTTCTGAATTATATTCAGCCGGTAAGCAAACATCGAATCCATGGGTATTTGAACCCGAGTATCCGGGAAAAAGCAAAATTTTTGATGGAAGAACGGGGGATCCTTTTGAACAACCTGTTATAATAGGAAAGCCTTATATCTTGAAATTAATTCATCAGGTTGATGATAAAATCCATGGGCGTTCCAGTGGGCATTATGCACTTGTTACACAACAACCCCTTAGAGGCCGGGCCAAGCAAGGAGGACAACGGGTCGGAGAAATGGAGGTTTGGGCTCTAGAGGGATTTGGTGTTGCTCATATTTTACAAGAGATGCTTACTTATAAATCTGATCATATTAAAGCTCGCCAAGAAGTACTTGGTACTACGATCGTTGGGGGAACAATACTGAATCCTGAAGATGCTCCAGAATCTTTTCGATTGCTCGTTCGAGAACTACGATCTTTGGCTTTGGAACTGAATCATTTTCTTGTATCTGAGAAGAATTTCCAGATTAATAGGAAGGAAGCTTAATCGGAATGAATCAAAATTTTTCTTATATGATCGATCGATATAAACATCAACAACTCCGAATTGGATTAGTTTCGCCTCAACAAATAAGTAGTTGGGCCACGAAAATGCTGCCTAATGGCGAGCTAGTTGGCGAGGTGACAAAAGCCTCTACTTTTCATTATAAAACTAA
Organism: Campanula takesimana; assembly: GCA_026119855.1. Taxonomy (NCBI): domain Eukaryota; kingdom Viridiplantae; phylum Streptophyta; class Magnoliopsida; order Asterales; family Campanulaceae; genus Campanula; species Campanula takesimana. The sequence continues at coordinate 63,689 of JAOWBW010002255.1, forward strand.
GAAAGCAGAAAAAGATGGATTATTTTGTGAAAGAATTTTTGGGCCTATTAAAAGCGGACTTTGTGCTTGTGGAAATTATCGAGAAATCGGCGATGAAAAAGAAGACCCGCAATTTTGTGAAGAATGTGGAGTCGAATTTGTTGATTCTCGGGTACGACGATATCAAATGGGCTACATTAAACTCGTGTGCCCGGTAACCCATGTATGGTATTTGAAACGTCTTCCTAGTTATATTGCAAATCTTTTAGATAAAGCTCTTAAAGAATTAGAAGGGCTAGTATACTGCGATGTGTGATTTGATCGAAATTCTTATTTTACAGATTCTGAATAAGAAAAGAAACTGTCATCCCATTCAATCCAATCGGGATGCCCTGTTCCTGACATCTTGCTTGGGAAGAGTAAGATGAAGCTCAGAGTTAGGGGGTATTTAATACTCCCAACTAAAAGGGAGAATTGATCTATGGTCGATTTCCTAATAAATAGGAATTTCTCGTTCTACCTCGTAAACAAAGATTTTTTCTTTTGTGGAATTAACCAATTGCTTTCTTTTCGAAAGAAATTCTGTTCAAGGAAGCAACTAGTAAATCTGTCATGGTTACGAAAGTCTATCTATCGCATATAGACTTTAAGGACATCGTGGCCTAATCGTCGAGGTGAAGTCGGGGCCTAAAAGATTGACTGGAATAGTCCATAGACAAGTAAATCCCTTATGAATCCTAAGGTACTCCTTAATTAGTAATATTCAGAATTACCGGATTCATCATTCAAGGGGAAGTAGACTACTCAAGAATTTCACATTGAATTTATGTCAAAATTGAATGAAAGAATTCTGAAAAGATAAATAATAAGGAAGATGGAATCAATGAAATTTTGCTTCGTCTTTGCTAGAAACTTGAGTAACGAGTAGATCTTTTTGGGGGTTTCTATAATTTATTTGCAAGCGAGAACTCCCTTTGTCTTCTTTAGTTAGTGTACCTACTTGAGCCGGATGAAAGGAAACTTTCACGTCCGATTTTTCGGGGGGGAAGATCATATCGGATCCTATCCCAATTTTTCTTTTGCTAGGCCCATCGCTAAAAAACCCACTTTCTTACGATTACGAGGTTCATTCGAATATGAAATCGAATCTTGGAAATATAGTATCCCACTCTTTTTTAATACCCAAGGCTTCGATACATTTCGAAATCGAGAGATCTCCACTGGAGCGGCTTCTATCCGAGAACAATTAGCTGATCTAGATTTACGAAAAATTAGAAATTCTTCATTGTTAGAATGGAAAGAATTGGCGAAAGAAGGTCCCACAGGGAATGAATGGGCAGATCAAAAGGTTAGAAGAAGAAAAGATTTTTTGGTTAGACGCATGGGATTGGCTAAGCATTTTATTCAAACAAATATAGAACCAGAATGGATGGTTTTGTGTCTATTACCAGTTCTTCCTCCTGAGTTGAGACCGATCATTGAGATAGATGGGGGTAAATTAATGAGCTCGGATATTAATGAACTCTATAGACGAGTTATTTTGCGGAACAATACTCTTATAGATCTATTAACAACAAGTGGATTTACGCCCAGAGAATTAATAATGTGTCAGGAGAAATTGGTCCAAGAAGCCGTGGATACACTTCTTGATAATGGAGTCCGCGGACAACCAACGAGGGACGGGCATAATAAAGTTTACAAGTCGTTTTCAGACCTAATTGCAGGCAAAGAGGGAAGATTTCGCGAGACTCTGCTTGGTAAACGGGTCGATTATTCAGGTCGTTCAGTCATTGTCGTGGGCCCTTCACTTTCATTACATCGATGTGGATTGCCCCGCGAAATAGCAATAGAGCTTTTCCAGACATTTGTAATTCGTGGACTAATTAGAGAACATCTTGCTTCGAGCATAGGAATTGCTAAGAGGAAAATTCGGGAAAAAGAACCGATTGTATGGGAAATACTTCGCGAAGTTATGCAGGGGCATCCTGTATTGCTGAATAGAGCACCTACTCTGCATAGATTAGGCATACAGGCATTCCAGCCCATTTTAGTTGAAGGACGTGCTATTTGTTTACATCCATTAGTTCGTAAGGGATTCAATGCAGACTTTGACGGGGATCAAATGGCGGTTCATGTGCCTTTATCTTTGGAGGCTCAAGCAGAGGCACGTTTACTTATGTTTTCTCATATGAATCTTTTGTCTCCGGCTATTGGGGATCCCATTTCCGTACCAACTCAAGATATGCTTATTGGACTCTATGTATTAACGAGCGGGAATCAGCGGGGTATTTGTGTAAATAGGTATAATCCATGTAATCGCAGAAACTATCAAAATCCAAAAATTGACAAAAATAACTATAAGTCTACGAAAGAAAAAGAACCCTTTTTTTCTAATTCCTATGATGCAATTGGCGCTTATCGACAAAAAGGAATCAAGTTGGATAGTCCTTTGTGGCTCCGGTGGCGACTAGATCAACGTCTTATTGCTGCAAGAGAAGCTCCCATCGAAATTCACTATGAATCTTTGGGTACCTATTATGAGATTTATGGGCACTATCTAATAGTAAGAAGTATAAAAAAAGAGATTCTATATATATATATTCGAACCACTGTTGGTCATATTTCTCTTTATCGAGAACTCGAAGAAGCCATCCAGGGGTTTTGTCAGGCCTGTTCATATGATTCCTACATTAAGTAATTCTACTATTATACCGATGGAAATTCGGGTCGCTCTTGTTTAACTAGGACCCTAAATTAGTGCCGAATTTCTATGCGAATCAAGATCGAGAAAAGGGAGTTTTCCAATCACCGACTCAAATCCATTGTCAAATCCTACTCAGCAGACTAGGGAGGTACTTATGTCAGAACGGGCCAGTCTGGTCTTTCACAATAAAGTGATAGACGGAACTGCTATGAAACGGCTTATTAGTAGATTAATAGATCACTTCGGAATGGCATATACATCACATATCTTGGATCAAGTAAAGACTCTGGGTTTTCAACAAGCTACTGCTACAGCCATTTCATTAGGAATTGATGATCTTTTAACACTACCCTCTAAGAGATGGCTAGTTCAAGATGCTGAACAACAAAGTTTCATTTTTGGAAAACAGCATAATTATGGAAATGTCTATGCGGTCGAAAAATTACGCCAATCTATTGAAATATGGTATTCTACAAGTGAATATTTGCGACAAGAAATGACTCCCAATTTTAGGATGACCGACCCATTTAATCCAGTCCATATAATGTCTTTTTCGGGAGCTCGAGGAAATCCATCTCAGGTACATCAATTAGTAGGTATGAGGGGATTAATGTCGGATCCCCAAGGACAAATGATTGAGTTACCCATTCAAAGCAATTTCCGCGAAGGGCTCTCTTTAACAGAATATATTATTTCTTGCTACGGAGCCCGTAAAGGAGTTGTGGATACTGCTGTACGAACAGCAGATGCTGGATATCTCACTCGCAGACTTGTTGAAGTAGTTCAACACATTGTTGTACGTCGAACAGATTGTGGCACTGTAAGGGGTATTTCCGTGAGTCCTCGAACTCGAACTGGCATGATGCAGGAAAGGATTTTTCTCCAAACCCTAATTGGTCGTGTATTAGCAGATGATATATATATAGGTTTGCGATGCATTGCCACTCGAAATCAAGATATTGGGGTTGGACTTGTCAATCGAGTCATAACCTTTCGCGCACAATCAATATCTATTCGAACTCCTTTTACTTGTAGAAGTACATCTTGGATCTGTCGATTATGTTATGGCCGAAGTCCGACTCATGGCGACCTGGTCGAATTGGGGGAAGCTGTAGGTATTATTGCAGGTCAATCTATTGGGGAACCAGGCACTCAATTAACATTAAGAACTTTTCATACCGGGGGAGTATTCACGGGAGGTACTGCCGAACATGTGCGAGCCCCTTCGAATGGAAAAATCACATTCAATGAGGATTTAGTTCATCCGACACGTACACGTCATGGACATCCTGCTTTTATATGTTCGATAGACGTGTATGTAACTATTGAGAGTGAAGATATTATCCACAATGTGAGTATTCCGCCCAAAAGTTTTCTTTTAGTTCAAAACGATCAATATGTAGAATCAGAGCAAGTGATTGCTGAGATTCGCGCGGGAACCGCCACTTTGAGTTTGAAAGAGAAGGTTCGAAAACATATTTATTCTGAGTCAGAAGGCGAAATGCACTGGAATACTGCTGTGTATCATGCACCCGAATTGAAATATGGTAATGTGCATCTCTTACCAAAAACAAGTCATTTATGGATATTATTAGGGGAGCCCTGGAAATCCAGTCTAGTCTGCCTTTCGATCCACAAGGATCAAGATCAAATGAACGCCCATTCTCGTTCTGGCAAGCGAAGATATATTTCGAACCCCTCAGTCACTAATAATGAAATGAGACCGAAATTCTTTAGTTCGGAGTTTTCTGGGAAAAGGGGCGATGGGAGTCCCAATTATTCAGAACTTAATCGAATTAGATGTACGGGTTCTTATAATCTCAGATCTACGGCCAGTCTCGACGAGAATTCTGATTTATTGGCAAAGAGGCGAAGAAATAGGTTTCTCATCCCACTTCAATCGATTCAAGAACTCGAGAACGACCTAAGGCCCTCTTCAGCTATCTCAATTGAAATACCGAGAAATGGTATTTTCCGGAAAAATAGTATTCTTGCGTATTTCGATGATCCTCGATATAGAATAAAGAACTCGGGAATTGTGGAATATGGGACTATAGAAATGGATTCAATCTTCAAAAAAGAGGATTTCATTGAGTATCGAGGAGTCACGGAATTGAGGACAAAAGACCAAATAGTAGATCGATTTTTTTTTCTTCCCGAGGAAGTCCATATCTTACCCGAATCTTCTTCTCTAATGGTACGCCACAATAGTATTATTGGAGTAGATACACAAATCACTTTAAAGACAAGAAGCCGAGTAGGCGGGTTGGTCCAAGTGGAGAGAAAAAAAAAACGAATTGAACTTAGAATTTTTTCTGGAGATATCCATTTTCCTGGAAAGACAGATAAGATATCCCCACATAGTAGCGTCTTGATACCACCAAGAACAGGAAAAACAAATTCCAAAGAATACAAAAATTTGAAAAATTGGCTCTATATCCAACAACTCAGACTTACCAAGAAAAAGTATTTTGTTTTGATTCGACCTGTAGTGACCTATGAAAGAACGGGTGGGATAAATTTAGTAAGACTTTTACCTACGGATCTATTGCAGGAAAAGGATAATGTACAACTTCAAATTGTCAATTCTATCTTTTATGCAAATGGCAATCGAATTCGGCTAATTTCGGCGACAAATATTCAATTAGTTCGGACTTGTTTAGTATTGAATTGGGACCAAGACAAAAAAAGTTCTTCTAGCGACGAGGCCTGTGCTTCCTTTGTTGAAATAAGGACAAATGCTTTGATTAAAGATTTTCTAAGAATCGATTTCGAAAACCCGACTATTTCCTATACCATAAAAAGAAATGAGTTATCGGGTTCCGGGTTGATCTCTGAGCCTGGATCAGATCGCACCAATACCAATCCCTTTTATTCCATTTATTCCTATTCCAGGGCAAGGATTCAAGAACCCCTTAACCAAAATCAAGGAACTATCCATACGTTATTAAATCAAAATCAGCAATGCCAATCTTTGATAATTTTGTCATCATCCAATTGTTCTTGTTCGCGAATGGGTCCATTCAACGATCTAAAATCTCCCGATGTGATCAAAGAATCAATTCAAAAGGACCCCCAAATTCCAACTACGAAGTCGTTGGGCCCTTTAGGAACAGGTCTTCAAATTGTGAATTTTTATTCAGTTTCACAGTTAATAACTTATAATCCGATCTTGATAACTAACTATTTCCAACTTGACAATTTCAAACCGACTTTTCAAATACTTAAATATTATTTAATGGATGAAAATGGGAAAATTGTGAATCCCGATCCGTGCAGTAACATCATTTTGAATCCATTCAATTTGAATTGGTATTTTTTTCATTCCAATTATTGTGTAAAGGCATCGACAATCGTTAGTCTTGGGCAGTTTATTTTTGAAAATGTATGTATAGCTAAAAAAGGACCGCATCTAAAATCGGGTCAAGTTCTAATTGTTCAAGTTGACTCTGTAATCATACGATCAGCTAAGCCTTATTTGGCTACCCCAGGGGCAACTGTTCATGGTGATTATGGGAAAATCCTTTATAAAGGAGATATATTCGTTTCATTTATATATGAAAAATCAAGATCTGGTGATATAACGCAAGGTCTTCCAAAAGTAGAACAGGTCTTAGAAGTGCGTTCAATTGATTCAATCTCAATGAATCTCAAAAAGAGGGTTGAGGGTTGGAACAAATCTATAACAAGACTTCTTGGAATTCCTTGGGGCTTCTTGATTGGTGCTGAGCTAACTATAGTGCAAAGTCGTATCTCTTTAGTTAATAAGATCCAAAAGGTTTATCGATCCCAGGGGGTGCAGATACATAATCGGCATATCGAAATTATTGTACGTCAAATAACAGCAAAAGTGTTGGTTTCAGAAGACGGAATGTCTAATGTTTTTTCACCCGGAGAACTAGTTGGATTGTTGCGAGCGGAACGAATGGGACGCGCTTTAGAAGAAGCGATCTGTTACCGAGCCATTTTATTGGGAATAACAAGAGCATCTCTGAATACTCAAAGTTTCATATCTGAAGCGAGTTTTCAGGAAACTGCGCGAGTTTTAGCAAAAGCGGCTCTCCGGGGTCGTATAGATTGGTTGAAAGGCCTGAAAGAGAACGTTGTTCTGGCGGGAATGATACCTGTTGGGACCGGATTCAAAGTCAAAAGATTAGTGCACCCTTCAAGGCAACATAACAATATTCCGTTGGAAAGAAAAGAGAAGAATCTATTGGAGGGGGAAATGAGAGATCTTTTCTTTCACCACAAAAAATTATTTGATCCTGTCCTTTCAACCAATTTCCATGATACATCAGAACAATCAGTTATAGTATTGAATGATTCCTAAGAGCAGATTCACCCTTTGATCTTTTATTTGAAAAGGATCTATCTATCTTTGGATTGGATCCAGTCATTTCATTTGGTAATAGTAATCAAAATAATAATAAATAGAAAAGAATAATGGCTTGGCCATGTATCTAGGGCTAATCTACGGTAGAAGGGAAGGTTCCATCGGAACAAAATTTTTTCAGGGTACCTCGTCTCTCTTAAAAAAAAGAGGGGGAGTGTGGGGAGAAATGACAAGAAGATATTGGAACATAAATTTGGACGAGATGATCGATGCGTCAGTTCATTTGGGCCATGATACTAAGCAATGGAATCCTAAAATGGGACCCTATCTCTCTCCAAAGTGTCTAACGCGTAAAGGTATTCATTTGACAAATCTTTTTACAACTGCTCGGTTTTTATCAGAAGCTTGTGATGTGGTTTTTAATGCAGCAAGGAGTAAAAGCCAATTCTTAATTGTTGGCACTAAAAAAAAAGCAGCGGATTTAGTAGTACGGGCTGCAATCGGGGCTCAGTGTCATTATGTTAATAAAAAATGGCTCAGCGGTATGTTAACGAATTGGGCTACTACAGAAACGATACTTCATACGTTTAGAGACTTGAGAATCAAAGAAAAAAGGGGGAGACTGAATCGTCTTCCGAAAAGAGATGCGGCTATCTTGAAAAGACAATTATCTCACTTGCAAAGATCTCTTGGCGGGATTAAATATATGACAAAGTTACCTGATTTTGTAATCATCGTTGATCAGCAGAAAGACTATACGGCCCTTCGGGAATGTATCAAGTTGGGAATTCCAACAATTTCTTTAATCGATACAAATTCCGACCCCGATCTTGCAGATTTGTCGATTCCAGCCAATGATGACTCTAGATCTTCAATCAAATTCATTCTTAACAAATTAGTATTCGCAATTCGTGAGGGCCGTTATGAATCTATAATCAATCCGGGATTCAAAAAAAGAAAAAGAACTTATTGACTTTCCGAACCTTCATAGCTTTATTGAATCGGTTCCTATTTCTGAATCTCAAAAAAGAGATCAAAATAACTGGGAATAGAATATGATTAGTTGGTATTAGAAATATACGATTCAAGTAGTCAAGTCGAGAAATAGATGGTTGAATCAAAAAATTTTCGGTGAAAGTTTGATTTTTGTCAGAGGTCAATATGAATGTTTTCTCATGTTCCACCAACATACTAAACGGGTTCTACGATATATCCGGTGTGGAAGTCGGCCAACATTTCTATTGGAAAATCGGAAGTTTCCAAGTTCACGGCCAAGTACTTATTACTTCTTGGGTTGTAATTGCTATCTTATTAGCTTCTACCGCTCTAGCTGTTCGGAAACCACAAACCATTCCGACCGGCATTCAGAATTTCTTCGAATATGTCCTTGAATTCATTCGAGATGTGAGTCAAACTCAAATTGGAGAAGAATATGGTCCTTGGGTTCCTTTTATTGGAACTATCTTTCTCTTTATTTTTGTTTCTAATTGGTCGGGTGCTCTTTTACCTTGGAAAATCATAAAATTACCTCACGGGGAGTTAGCCGCACCCACGAATGATATCAATACTACTGTTGCTTTGGCTTTACTCACGTCAGTAGCCTATTTCTATGCGGGTCTTGCCAAAAAAGGTTTGGGTTATTTCGGGAAATATATTCAACCAACTCCAATCCTTTTACCTATTAACATCTTAGAAGATTTCACAAAGCCCTTATCACTTAGTTTTCGGCTTTTCGGAAATATATTAGCGGATGAATTAGTGGTTGTTGTTCTTGTTTCTTTAGTACCTTCAGTAGTTCCTATTCCTGTGATGTTCCTTGGATTATTTACAAGTGGTATTCAAGCTCTTATTTTTGCAACTTTAGCCGCGGCTTATATAGGTGAATCTATGGAGGGCCACCATTGACTAGTTTTCGAAAGAGTCTTTTTTAGCGGAGCCCAAGACAATAGAAAATACTAATAGAAAAGAACTGTCTTTTCTGTATACTTTCCCCGGTTGGTTTTGCTACCGCGAGCTTTCCGCAATCGATCGGATTAGATAGATATCCCTTCAACACAAGATAGGTCATCGAAAGGATCTCGGAGACCGACCAAAGCATGAAAGCCAGGATCTTTCAGAAAATGGATTCCTATTCAAAGAGTGCATAACCGCCTGGATAAGCTCACACTAACCCGTCAATTTAGTATCGAATTCAAGATTTTCCTTGAGAGGTATCAGGAAGGAATTGGAATAGAATAATCTCGATTCATACAAAAGAAAAGGCTCTCTATTGATTCACACACTTGGGATAGAGGAAGAGGAAACAAGAGACGATTTCACATAGTACTTTTAATCAATCTAATTGATTTCGTCCTCTTCCCCCAATGAGAAAATGAGTCCAATTTGATTTGAAAGGATCAACCCTATGGAAAGGATGAAACTTCTGGGACTTAAGGAATGATATAAAAAAAGAGGGAAAAATGCATATTCAATAAAAATGAAGTAGAAGAACCCAGATTCCAAATGAACAAATTCAAACTTGAAAAGTATCTTTCTCATTCTCGAAGAATGAGGACCAGGGGGATTGATCGAGAAAGATCTCTTGTTCTTATTATAAGATCGTGATTGGATCCACATATCTAGAGAATAATCTTCTCCTTTGAGAATAATCAAAAATGGAAAGTGTCAATTGGAATGAGAAAACTAAGTAATTGGTGTTCATTTCAGGAATCTGGGTTCTTCTACTTCAATTGAACATAGCCCTATGATATCATTCCTTAAGTGGCAGAAGTCATCCTTTCCATAGTTGATCCTTTCAAATCAAATTGACTCATTTTTCTCATTGGAAGAGGACAAATCATTAGATTGATAAAAGTACTATGTGAAATCGTCTCTTGTTTCCTCTTCCTCTATCCCAAGTGTGTGAATCAATAGAGAGCCTTTCTTTTGTATGAATCGAGATTATTCTATTCCAATTCCTTCCTGATACCTCTCAAGGAAAATCTTGAATTCGATACTAAATTGACGGGTTAGTGTGAGCTTATCCAGGCGGTTATGCACTCTTTGAATAGGAATCCATTTTCTGAAAGATCCTGGCTTTCATGCTTTGGTCGGTCTCCGAGATCCTTTCGATGACCTATCTTGTGTTGAAGGGATATCTATCTAATCCGATCGATTGCGGAAAGCTCGCGGTAGCAAAACCAACCGGGGAAAGTATACAGAAAAGACAGTTCTTTTCTATTAGTATTTTCTATTGTCTTGGGCTCCGCTAAAAAAGACTCTTTCGAAAACTAGTCAATGGTGGCCCTCCATAGATTCACCTATATAAGCCGCGGCTAAAGTTGCAAAAATAAGAGCTTGAATACCACTTGTAAATAATCCAAGGAACATCACAGGAATAGGAACTACTGAAGGTACTAAAGAAACAAGAACAACAACCACTAATTCATCCGCTAATATATTTCCGAAAAGCCGAAAACTAAGTGATAAGGGCTTTGTGAAATCTTCTAAGATGTTAATAGGTAAAAGGATTGGAGTTGGTTGAATATATTTCCCGAAATAACCCAAACCTTTTTTGGCAAGACCCGCATAGAAATAGGCTACTGACGTGAGTAAAGCCAAAGCAACAGTAGTATTGATATCATTCGTGGGTGCGGCTAACTCCCCGTGAGGTAATTTTATGATTTTCCAAGGTAAAAGAGCACCCGACCAATTAGAAACAAAAATAAAGAGAAAGATAGTTCCAATAAAAGGAACCCAAGGACCATATTCTTCTCCAATTTGAGTTTGACTCACATCTCGAATGAATTCAAGGACATATTCGAAGAAATTCTGAATGCCGGTCGGAATGGTTTGTGGTTTCCGAACAGCTAGAGCGGTAGAAGCTAATAAGATAGCAATTACAACCCAAGAAGTAATAAGTACTTGGCCGTGAACTTGGAAACTTCCGATTTTCCAATAGAAATGTTGGCCGACTTCCACACCGGATATATCGTAGAACCCGTTTAGTATGTTGGTGGAACATGAGAAAACATTCATATTGACCTCTGACAAAAATCAAACTTTCACCGAAAATTTTTTGATTCAACCATCTATTTCTCGACTTGACTACTTGAATCGTATATTTCTAATACCAACTAATCATATTCTATTCCCAGTTATTTTGATCTCTTTTTTGAGATTCAGAAATAGGAACCGATTCAATAAAGCTATGAAGGTTCGGAAAGTCAATAAGTTCTTTTTCTTTTTTTGAATCCCGGATTGATTATAGATTCATAACGGCCCTCACGAATTGCGAATACTAATTTGTTAAGAATGAATTTGATTGAAGATCTAGAGTCATCATTGGCTGGAATCGACAAATCTGCAAGATCGGGGTCGGAATTTGTATCGATTAAAGAAATTGTTGGAATTCCCAACTTGATACATTCCCGAAGGGCCGTATAGTCTTTCTGCTGATCAACGATGATTACAAAATCAGGTAACTTTGTCATATATTTAATCCCGCCAAGAGATCTTTGCAAGTGAGATAATTGTCTTTTCAAGATAGCCGCATCTCTTTTCGGAAGACGATTCAGTCTCCCCCTTTTTTCTTTGATTCTCAAGTCTCTAAACGTATGAAGTATCGTTTCTGTAGTAGCCCAATTCGTTAACATACCGCTGAGCCATTTTTTATTAACATAATGACACTGAGCCCCGATTGCAGCCCGTACTACTAAATCCGCTGCTTTTTTTTTAGTGCCAACAATTAAGAATTGGCTTTTACTCCTTGCTGCATTAAAAACCACATCACAAGCTTCTGATAAAAACCGAGCAGTTGTAAAAAGATTTGTCAAATGAATACCTTTACGCGTTAGACACTTTGGAGAGAGATAGGGTCCCATTTTAGGATTCCATTGCTTAGTATCATGGCCCAAATGAACTGACGCATCGATCATCTCGTCCAAATTTATGTTCCAATATCTTCTTGTCATTTCTCCCCACACTCCCCCTCTTTTTTTTAAGAGAGACGAGGTACCCTGAAAAAATTTTGTTCCGATGGAACCTTCCCTTCTACCGTAGATTAGCCCTAGATACATGGCCAAGCCATTATTCTTTTCTATTTATTATTATTTTGATTACTATTACCAAATGAAATGACTGGATCCAATCCAAAGATAGATAGATCCTTTTCAAATAAAAGATCAAAGGGTGAATCTGCTCTTAGGAATCATTCAATACTATAACTGATTGTTCTGATGTATCATGGAAATTGGTTGAAAGGACAGGATCAAATAATTTTTTGTGGTGAAAGAAAAGATCTCTCATTTCCCCCTCCAATAGATTCTTCTCTTTTCTTTCCAACGGAATATTGTTATGTTGCCTTGAAGGGTGCACTAATCTTTTGACTTTGAATCCGGTCCCAACAGGTATCATTCCCGCCAGAACAACGTTCTCTTTCAGGCCTTTCAACCAATCTATACGACCCCGGAGAGCCGCTTTTGCTAAAACTCGCGCAGTTTCCTGAAAACTCGCTTCAGATATGAAACTTTGAGTATTCAGAGATGCTCTTGTTATTCCCAATAAAATGGCTCGGTAACAGATCGCTTCTTCTAAAGCGCGTCCCATTCGTTCCGCTCGCAACAATCCAACTAGTTCTCCGGGTGAAAAAACATTAGACATTCCGTCTTCTGAAACCAACACTTTTGCTGTTATTTGACGTACAATAATTTCGATATGCCGATTATGTATCTGCACCCCCTGGGATCGATAAACCTTTTGGATCTTATTAACTAAAGAGATACGACTTTGCACTATAGTTAGCTCAGCACCAATCAAGAAGCCCCAAGGAATTCCAAGAAGTCTTGTTATAGATTTGTTCCAACCCTCAACCCTCTTTTTGAGATTCATTGAGATTGAATCAATTGAACGCACTTCTAAGACCTGTTCTACTTTTGGAAGACCTTGCGTTATATCACCAGATCTTGATTTTTCATATATAAATGAAACGAATATATCTCCTTTATAAAGGATTTTCCCATAATCACCATGAACAGTTGCCCCTGGGGTAGCCAAATAAGGCTTAGCTGATCGTATGATTACAGAGTCAACTTGAACAATTAGAACTTGACCCGATTTTAGATGCGGTCCTTTTTTAGCTATACATACATTTTCAAAAATAAACTGCCCAAGACTAACGATTGTCGATGCCTTTACACAATAATTGGAATGAAAAAAATACCAATTCAAATTGAATGGATTCAAAATGATGTTACTGCACGGATCGGGATTCACAATTTTCCCATTTTCATCCATTAAATAATATTTAAGTATTTGAAAAGTCGGTTTGAAATTGTCAAGTTGGAAATAGTTAGTTATCAAGATCGGATTATAAGTTATTAACTGTGAAACTGAATAAAAATTCACAATTTGAAGACCTGTTCCTAAAGGGCCCAACGACTTCGTAGTTGGAATTTGGGGGTCCTTTTGAATTGATTCTTTGATCACATCGGGAGATTTTAGATCGTTGAATGGACCCATTCGCGAACAAGAACAATTGGATGATGACAAAATTATCAAAGATTGGCATTGCTGATTTTGATTTAATAACGTATGGATAGTTCCTTGATTTTGGTTAAGGGGTTCTTGAATCCTTGCCCTGGAATAGGAATAAATGGAATAAAAGGGATTGGTATTGGTGCGATCTGATCCAGGCTCAGAGATCAACCCGGAACCCGATAACTCATTTCTTTTTATGGTATAGGAAATAGTCGGGTTTTCGAAATCGATTCTTAGAAAATCTTTAATCAAAGCATTTGTCCTTATTTCAACAAAGGAAGCACAGGCCTCGTCGCTAGAAGAACTTTTTTTGTCTTGGTCCCAATTCAATACTAAACAAGTCCGAACTAATTGAATATTTGTCGCCGAAATTAGCCGAATTCGATTGCCATTTGCATAAAAGATAGAATTGACAATTTGAAGTTGTACATTATCCTTTTCCTGCAATAGATCCGTAGGTAAAAGTCTTACTAAATTTATCCCACCCGTTCTTTCATAGGTCACTACAGGTCGAATCAAAACAAAATACTTTTTCTTGGTAAGTCTGAGTTGTTGGATATAGAGCCAATTTTTCAAATTTTTGTATTCTTTGGAATTTGTTTTTCCTGTTCTTGGTGGTATCAAGACGCTACTATGTGGGGATATCTTATCTGTCTTTCCAGGAAAATGGATATCTCCAGAAAAAATTCTAAGTTCAATTCGTTTTTTTTTTCTCTCCACTTGGACCAACCCGCCTACTCGGCTTCTTGTCTTTAAAGTGATTTGTGTATCTACTCCAATAATACTATTGTGGCGTACCATTAGAGAAGAAGATTCGGGTAAGATATGGACTTCCTCGGGAAGAAAAAAAAATCGATCTACTATTTGGTCTTTTGTCCTCAATTCCGTGACTCCTCGATACTCAATGAAATCCTCTTTTTTGAAGATTGAATCCATTTCTATAGTCCCATATTCCACAATTCCCGAGTTCTTTATTCTATATCGAGGATCATCGAAATACGCAAGAATACTATTTTTCCGGAAAATACCATTTCTCGGTATTTCAATTGAGATAGCTGAAGAGGGCCTTAGGTCGTTCTCGAGTTCTTGAATCGATTGAAGTGGGATGAGAAACCTATTTCTTCGCCTCTTTGCCAATAAATCAGAATTCTCGTCGAGACTGGCCGTAGATCTGAGATTATAAGAACCCGTACATCTAATTCGATTAAGTTCTGAATAATTGGGACTCCCATCGCCCCTTTTCCCAGAAAACTCCGAACTAAAGAATTTCGGTCTCATTTCATTATTAGTGACTGAGGGGTTCGAAATATATCTTCGCTTGCCAGAACGAGAATGGGCGTTCATTTGATCTTGATCCTTGTGGATCGAAAGGCAGACTAGACTGGATTTCCAGGGCTCCCCTAATAATATCCATAAATGACTTGTTTTTGGTAAGAGATGCACATTACCATATTTCAATTCGGGTGCATGATACACAGCAGTATTCCAGTGCATTTCGCCTTCTGACTCAGAATAAATATGTTTTCGAACCTTCTCTTTCAAACTCAAAGTGGCGGTTCCCGCGCGAATCTCAGCAATCACTTGCTCTGATTCTACATATTGATCGTTTTGAACTAAAAGAAAACTTTTGGGCGGAATACTCACATTGTGGATAATATCTTCACTCTCAATAGTTACATACACGTCTATCGAACATATAAAAGCAGGATGTCCATGACGTGTACGTGTCGGATGAACTAAATCCTCATTGAATGTGATTTTTCCATTCGAAGGGGCTCGCACATGTTCGGCAGTACCTCCCGTGAATACTCCCCCGGTATGAAAAGTTCTTAATGTTAATTGAGTGCCTGGTTCCCCAATAGATTGACCTGCAATAATACCTACAGCTTCCCCCAATTCGACCAGGTCGCCATGAGTCGGACTTCGGCCATAACATAATCGACAGATCCAAGATGTACTTCTACAAGTAAAAGGAGTTCGAATAGATATTGATTGTGCGCGAAAGGTTATGACTCGATTGACAAGTCCAACCCCAATATCTTGATTTCGAGTGGCAATGCATCGCAAACCTATATATATATCATCTGCTAATACACGACCAATTAGGGTTTGGAGAAAAATCCTTTCCTGCATCATGCCAGTTCGAGTTCGAGGACTCACGGAAATACCCCTTACAGTGCCACAATCTGTTCGACGTACAACAATGTGTTGAACTACTTCAACAAGTCTGCGAGTGAGATATCCAGCATCTGCTGTTCGTACAGCAGTATCCACAACTCCTTTACGGGCTCCGTAGCAAGAAATAATATATTCTGTTAAAGAGAGCCCTTCGCGGAAATTGCTTTGAATGGGTAACTCAATCATTTGTCCTTGGGGATCCGACATTAATCCCCTCATACCTACTAATTGATGTACCTGAGATGGATTTCCTCGAGCTCCCGAAAAAGACATTATATGGACTGGATTAAATGGGTCGGTCATCCTAAAATTGGGAGTCATTTCTTGTCGCAAATATTCACTTGTAGAATACCATATTTCAATAGATTGGCGTAATTTTTCGACCGCATAGACATTTCCATAATTATGCTGTTTTCCAAAAATGAAACTTTGTTGTTCAGCATCTTGAACTAGCCATCTCTTAGAGGGTAGTGTTAAAAGATCATCAATTCCTAATGAAATGGCTGTAGCAGTAGCTTGTTGAAAACCCAGAGTCTTTACTTGATCCAAGATATGTGATGTATATGCCATTCCGAAGTGATCTATTAATCTACTAATAAGCCGTTTCATAGCAGTTCCGTCTATCACTTTATTGTGAAAGACCAGACTGGCCCGTTCTGACATAAGTACCTCCCTAGTCTGCTGAGTAGGATTTGACAATGGATTTGAGTCGGTGATTGGAAAACTCCCTTTTCTCGATCTTGATTCGCATAGAAATTCGGCACTAATTTAGGGTCCTAGTTAAACAAGAGCGACCCGAATTTCCATCGGTATAATAGTAGAATTACTTAATGTAGGAATCATATGAACAGGCCTGACAAAACCCCTGGATGGCTTCTTCGAGTTCTCGATAAAGAGAAATATGACCAACAGTGGTTCGAATATATATATATAGAATCTCTTTTTTTATACTTCTTACTATTAGATAGTGCCCATAAATCTCATAATAGGTACCCAAAGATTCATAGTGAATTTCGATGGGAGCTTCTCTTGCAGCAATAAGACGTTGATCTAGTCGCCACCGGAGCCACAAAGGACTATCCAACTTGATTCCTTTTTGTCGATAAGCGCCAATTGCATCATAGGAATTAGAAAAAAAGGGTTCTTTTTCTTTCGTAGACTTATAGTTATTTTTGTCAATTTTTGGATTTTGATAGTTTCTGCGATTACATGGATTATACCTATTTACACAAATACCCCGCTGATTCCCGCTCGTTAATACATAGAGTCCAATAAGCATATCTTGAGTTGGTACGGAAATGGGATCCCCAATAGCCGGAGACAAAAGATTCATATGAGAAAACATAAGTAAACGTGCCTCTGCTTGAGCCTCCAAAGATAAAGGCACATGAACCGCCATTTGATCCCCGTCAAAGTCTGCATTGAATCCCTTACGAACTAATGGATGTAAACAAATAGCACGTCCTTCAACTAAAATGGGCTGGAATGCCTGTATGCCTAATCTATGCAGAGTAGGTGCTCTATTCAGCAATACAGGATGCCCCTGCATAACTTCGCGAAGTATTTCCCATACAATCGGTTCTTTTTCCCGAATTTTCCTCTTAGCAATTCCTATGCTCGAAGCAAGATGTTCTCTAATTAGTCCACGAATTACAAATGTCTGGAAAAGCTCTATTGCTATTTCGCGGGGCAATCCACATCGATGTAATGAAAGTGAAGGGCCCACGACAATGACTGAACGACCTGAATAATCGACCCGTTTACCAAGCAGAGTCTCGCGAAATCTTCCCTCTTTGCCTGCAATTAGGTCTGAAAACGACTTGTAAACTTTATTATGCCCGTCCCTCGTTGGTTGTCCGCGGACTCCATTATCAAGAAGTGTATCCACGGCTTCTTGGACCAATTTCTCCTGACACATTATTAATTCTCTGGGCGTAAATCCACTTGTTGTTAATAGATCTATAAGAGTATTGTTCCGCAAAATAACTCGTCTATAGAGTTCATTAATATCCGAGCTCATTAATTTACCCCCATCTATCTCAATGATCGGTCTCAACTCAGGAGGAAGAACTGGTAATAGACACAAAACCATCCATTCTGGTTCTATATTTGTTTGAATAAAATGCTTAGCCAATCCCATGCGTCTAACCAAAAAATCTTTTCTTCTTCTAACCTTTTGATCTGCCCATTCATTCCCTGTGGGACCTTCTTTCGCCAATTCTTTCCATTCTAACAATGAAGAATTTCTAATTTTTCGTAAATCTAGATCAGCTAATTGTTCTCGGATAGAAGCCGCTCCAGTGGAGATCTCTCGATTTCGAAATGTATCGAAGCCTTGGGTATTAAAAAAGAGTGGGATACTATATTTCCAAGATTCGATTTCATATTCGAATGAACCTCGTAATCGTAAGAAAGTGGGTTTTTTAGCGATGGGCCTAGCAAAAGAAAAATTGGGATAGGATCCGATATGATCTTCCCCCCCGAAAAATCGGACGTGAAAGTTTCCTTTCATCCGGCTCAAGTAGGTACACTAACTAAAGAAGACAAAGGGAGTTCTCGCTTGCAAATAAATTATAGAAACCCCCAAAAAGATCTACTCGTTACTCAAGTTTCTAGCAAAGACGAAGCAAAATTTCATTGATTCCATCTTCCTTATTATTTATCTTTTCAGAATTCTTTCATTCAATTTTGACATAAATTCAATGTGAAATTCTTGAGTAGTCTACTTCCCCTTGAATGATGAATCCGGTAATTCTGAATATTACTAATTAAGGAGTACCTTAGGATTCATAAGGGATTTACTTGTCTATGGACTATTCCAGTCAATCTTTTAGGCCCCGACTTCACCTCGACGATTAGGCCACGATGTCCTTAAAGTCTATATGCGATAGATAGACTTTCGTAACCATGACAGATTTACTAGTTGCTTCCTTGAACAGAATTTCTTTCGAAAAGAAAGCAATTGGTTAATTCCACAAAAGAAAAAATCTTTGTTTACGAGGTAGAACGAGAAATTCCTATTTATTAGGAAATCGACCATAGATCAATTCTCCCTTTTAGTTGGGAGTATTAAATACCCCCTAACTCTGAGCTTCATCTTACTCTTCCCAAGCAAGATGTCAGGAACAGGGCATCCCGATTGGATTGAATGGGATGACAGTTTCTTTTCTTATTCAGAATCTGTAAAATAAGAATTTCGATCAAATCACACATCGCAGTATACTAGCCCTTCTAATTCTTTAAGAGCTTTATCTAAAAGATTTGCAATATAACTAGGAAGACGTTTCAAATACCATACATGGGTTACCGGGCACACGAGTTTAATGTAGCCCATTTGATATCGTCGTACCCGAGAATCAACAAATTCGACTCCACATTCTTCACAAAATTGCGGGTCTTCTTTTTCATCGCCGATTTCTCGATAATTTCCACAAGCACAAAGTCCGCTTTTAATAGGCCCAAAAATTCTTTCACAAAATAATCCATCTTTTTCTGCTTTCTTAGTTTTATAATGAAAAGTAGAGGCTTTTGTCACCTCGCCAACTAGCTCGCCATTAGGCAGCATTTTCGTGGCCCAACTACTTATTTGTTGAGGCGAAACTAATCCAATTCGGAGTTGTTGATGTTTATATCGATCGATCATATAAGAAAAATTTTGATTCATTCCGATTAAGCTTCCTTCCTATTAATCTGGAAATTCTTCTCAGATACAAGAAAATGATTCAGTTCCAAAGCCAAAGATCGTAGTTCTCGAACGAGCAATCGAAAAGATTCTGGAGCATCTTCAGGATTCAGTATTGTTCCCCCAACGATCGTAGTACCAAGTACTTCTTGGCGAGCTTTAATATGATCAGATTTATAAGTAAGCATCTCTTGTAAAATATGAGCAACACCAAATCCCTCTAGAGCCCAAACCTCCATTTCTCCGACCCGTTGTCCTCCTTGCTTGGCCCGGCCTCTAAGGGGTTGTTGTGTAACAAGTGCATAATGCCCACTGGAACGCCCATGGATTTTATCATCAACCTGATGAATTAATTTCAAGATATAAGGCTTTCCTATTATAACAGGTTGTTCAAAAGGATCCCCCGTTCTTCCATCAAAAATTTTGCTTTTTCCCGGATACTCGGGTTCAAATACCCATGGATTCGATGTTTGCTTACCGGCTGAATATAATTCAGAAAACACTAGTTTTCTCGAAGCTTCTTGCTCATATCTCTCATCAAATGGCCCTATTCGATAATGTCTGTCTAGCAAACCCCCTGCTAACCCGAGTAAAGATTCAAATATTTGTCCTACATTCATTCGGGACGGGACTCCTAATGGGTTGAAGACCATATCAACCGGTCTGCCATCTTGTAAATACGGCATATCTTGTCTAGGCAAAATTTTAGAAATGATACCCTTATTTCCATGTCGTCCAGCTACTTTATCACCTACTTTGATTTCACGTTTCTGTGAAATATATACACGAATCGTTTCTGGATTATAACTAGCACCCACCCTTTTCTGGATCCATCTCACATCAAGAACTCGACCCCTACCACCTATAGGGAGTTTTAGACAAGTTTCTTTTGAAGTAGATACCTCAATGCCAAGTATGGCTCGTAACAATCTATCTTCCGGAGCATACGCCGATTCATTCACCATTTGGGGCGTTAATTTACCTACTAAAATATCACCTTCCTCCACCCAAGAGCCAAGCATTACAATTCCATTTTTGTCTAAATTTCGGAGTAAATAGGCTTCTAAATGCGGTATTTCATTAGTGACCCTTTCAGGGCCTTCGCTTGTCACATAAGTCTGAATTTCATATTTACGGATGTGAAAAGAGGTATAAATATCTTCATATACCAAGCGCTCGCTAATGAGTACTGCATCTTCAAAATTGTAACCCTCCCATGGCATATAAGCTACTAATACGTTTTTCCCCAAAGCAAGTTCGCCACCAACTGTTGCAGTGCCCGACGCTAAAATTTGTCCCTTTTTAATGCATTTCCCCCGCTGAACCTGGGGTTTTTGATGGATACAGGTATTTTTGTTGGAACGTTGATACATAACTAATGGAAGGCTTAGAGTCTCACCATTCCCCCAGAAAGAAATCTTGTCAGTATCGGTATAAATGATCTTTCCCTCGTGTTGGGCTAGAGCAAGAGCCCCTGAATCTAGAGCTACTTGGCCTTCCAATCCAGTTCCAACAATGCACTTCTCGGACCGAGAGAGCGGAACTGCTTGACGTTGCATATTAGAACTCATTAAAGCCCGATTGGCGTCATTATGCTCAATAAAAGGAATCAGGGAAGCGCCAATAGAAAAATATTGGAAGGAAAAAATACTTCGAAGATGAACCTCTTCCCATGCAATAGTCAGGAATTCTTGACAGTATCGGGCTGGAACAACCTGTTCTTCCTGAATACCCTGATTCAGGGCCAAAGAATTGCCTGACGCTACCCTATAATATTCATCCTGACCTGGTGATAAATAAAGCATCCGCGCCCCCTTGGATCTCTTAGAAATTTCATAAAATGGACTTTCTAGAGATCCCCAACGACCAATTCTCGCATGAATTGCTAACGATCCAATAAGTCCAACATTTATTCCCTCAGATGTGTCAATTGGGCAAATACGACCATAGTGACTAGGATGAATATCGCGGATTCGAAAATTAGCCGTTCGCCCAGTCAATCCCCCGGGGCCCAAATAACTCAATTTTCTCCCATGAACTATTGGTGTCAATGGATTAGTTTGATCCAAAACTTGAGATAATGGGTGTAAACCGAAGAAAGAGTCATAAGTAGTTGTTACTAGAGGTGAAGTTACCAAATTCTGAGGCCTTGGTCTCAATTTATGCCTAAGTGCTCCACATATAGTTGACCGAACCACATTTTCTAACCGAACCAGGGCCAGTCCAAACTGATCTTGTAAAAGATCTGCTACAGAACGAATACGTTTATTTTTCAAATGATTCATATCGTCAAGTCTACCCATTCCAAATTTCAGTCCAATCAAACCATCCACGGCTGCCAATATATCTCGCGGTAACAAAAATGTATTCTTCTGGGGTATATCAAGGTTCAATCTACGATTCATATTTTGTCGACCAATCCTTCCTAATTCACATCTTTGTTGAAAGAATTTTTTTTGTAATTCTTTATATAAGGATTCAGAAAGTATGGGATCCCCGCCGACACCAGTAAATTGTTGGTAAAACTCCAAAATAGCATTTTCTTTTGACCCGATTTTATTTTTCTCATTATCATTATCATTCAGAAAAGATAAAAAGATTTCAGGATAGCAAACATTCTCTAGAATTTCTCTTAGACTCGAACCCATAGCTGATGATAGAACTAGAATAGATATTTTTTGTTTCCTACTCACACGAGCCCATATTCTTGCTTTTCGATCAATTTCTAATTCTGATCTTCCTCCCCAATCTGATATTATGGTGCCGGTATAGGACGAAATTCCGTTATGGTTCAACTTTGAACGGAAATAAATACCGGGACTTTGCAATATTTGATTGATCACAATTCTATATATTCCATTTACTATAGAAGTTCCCAGAGAATTCATTAGAGGAATGTTTCCAATAGAAATTTTTTGTTTTTGCATACCCCTACGGATTTTCGAAATGAGTCCCGCGGATACATAGAATTCAGAAGAATATGTAAGTGATTCATACACAGCATCTCGTTCGTTTATCAACGGTTCTACCAATTGATATGTTTCCATAAATAATTGAAATTCCATTTTTTGATCGGGATCTTCAATTTTTGGAAAGTTAGAAAGTTCTTCTCTCAAACCCTGATCAATGAACCTGCAAAATCCTTCAAATTGTATCTGATTAAACCCAGGTATTGTAAACATTCCCTCATTTTTATCCCGGAGCATTTTGATTTCATTTCCCATTTCTCGACAAATCCCATTACATTATTGGCTTAATCGAATTCGATAGATGAGCTAGCAATGATGGAATTTATAGTCTATTTACGGTTACGGAATAACATGAAATTTTCATGAAGTGGAATAGAATAACTCGGTTGAAGCCTAATGATTAGCCGGCATACTTGAGTTTGAACTTGTTCTATCTAAATATAGAACAAGTTCACCCTCAGCTAAGAAGTTTTTGGACTTAAGCAAGATAAGGCAAAGAATTTTTGACCTTCGACGAAAAGGAATCTTCGTCGAAACTGAATCTGCTTCTTCTTCGAAAGAGCTTAGAACCCTTAGAAAAGACAGTAGGGTCTTCTAAAAGTCCTTCCGAAAGTGGAAGCAAAAATTTCAATCTCTTGTTCAGTTTGAAAGACAGATTTGTAAATAGAACAGTGCGCACAGCGCAAAGATTCGTCATTCCCTCTATTGCGATACTTCCGAAGACTCAACTCGATTCGCGGGGCCACTTGGGTAAGGAAGGACTGAACGTATTCCATAAATGGGCGACCAGCTGAATCGACTTCGGCGAATTCTGAGATTAGCAGCTCGAACAAGATTGGGAAAGTGCATCCATTGTAAGCCCTAGTTTGAAGGCGTAGAAATCTAGCTTCTAAAGACGTTGTGGAAGGATCGTCTCTCCTTTAGAATCCTGAGTAGATAAAGTGCCCCATTCTTATTGGGTATAGCCTAATCACCAATGGGTCTGGACCCTGCTGCACCCGGCGCTTGGCAGGATGGACAAGATCTTCACCAGGATTTGGATAAAGGAAGCGACAATTTCTCATCTATTCTAGATCGAGGACGTATCGTTTTTCCTCTTTGGTGATCTATTTTTCTACATATTCTTTGATCTATTCGTCAGCCAATTCTCAAAAATGGAGGTTCGTTTCCATTTTCCCTCCGGGGGTCATAATAAAAGAAAGAGTTAATGATACAGAGTAGGATACGCCAAATGAAATTCGTCGATCCAAAAGTTTTCGCAAGCGTTCTTGGTCGAAAAATGTGAATGAACTATCCCACTGAATTCAATTTCTTCGAAGTTTGAAAATACATGAATGTTCATTGTTTTTTCTTGCAAATGACGCGACGAGCCATTATCCATTACTAAGAGATATTCTGCCAATTACTTATACCAAATTCCTTCTAAAAAAAAAAAAAAGAGATTCACTAATGTATCGAATAAAGAAATACACGACGTTATCTTTTATTCGAAAGGCTTCTTCAGCTTTACCCAATTATATGCTTGACTATAATTCCCGGGAGTCAGTGCTATAGCCTGTTTCCAATAGTCAGCCGCTTGATCGAACCAAGCCTCCGCAATTTCAGAATCTCCCTGTCGAATGGCCTGTTCTCCCCGGTCAGAATAGGTGGGTTAAGTCCTTCCCTTCGAACCGTACTTGAGAGTTTCCTATCTCATACGGCTCGGCAGTCAACTCTTTTGGTATCCGATTTGAATCGACCCCATGGAATTCATTAAGATTTCGCGTAGATCTATCCCATTTATCGGGTTAACCAAAAAAAAGCTAATGACATGAGTTTCAAACTGAAATCTTGAATTTGGCTTAATAATCCGTTTTAGTTTTATCTTTTATCCTACCCTCCTAAGAATAAAAGAGAGGCATTTCCACTATCGTTAGAATTTTTGAAAGGTAACTATCTCCGTTTCATCTCATATTCAAATTTCTATAGAATTTTTGAAAAAGTCTTTCAAGGAAAGACGTACTATCTTTGGGATCTGATTCTACACCGCTGCTCAATACCTTAGTAGGCCGACTTTATTACAGAAGTGAATTCCTAACATTTATTGCACATTATGATAAGTAAGCAGTTATTATTGTATCTGTACAAAACCACGCTAATTGATCTTTACGGCGCTTCCTTTATCAATTAGATCCTTTATCCATAGAATAAACCAGCTAGGCAGCTCTCTTTCTTCCTATTTCGACTTCTAAGAAGTTTCTTTCTTTTCTACAGCTGATAAAAATCGTTTTTTTAGACGATGCATATGTAGAAAGCCTATTTTTTCTCATTTTTCCTAGAGGATTTGATCTTTCTTTCCCCCTTTCTTTCTATAGTGGAGATAGTCGCACGTAATGACAGATCACGGCCATATTATTAAAAGCTTGGGGTAAGAATGGGTTTCGTTCTAGCGCTCGAAAATAATATTCCAAAGCTTTCGTATGTTCTCCATTCCTTGTATGTATAAGGCCTATGTTATACAGTATATAACTTCGATCATAGGGATCAATTTCTAGTCGCATAGCCTCATAATAATTTTGTAAAGCTTCCGCATAATTGCCTTCGGATTGAGCTGACATCCGTTACGGTCGTCATTCAATTCAAAGAATCTCCGTTCCAGAACCGTACATGAGATTTTCATCTCATACGGCTCCTCTCTTATGTGCATAATGAAAATCGGGAATCTAAAAATAGGAAAATAGTCTAATTATGAACTGAGCAGGGCTGGTATTTTTACACGAAATTTCTAGCCAACCTTCCTGCAAGAGATCTTTTCTTAACATCAAAGGTATAGGTATTCGAGAGAAATGATAACTCCAACAATTTCTTTGTTCTCAGCGCCCTCTAATTTCCAGGAATTAGTCACTTCAAGAGCCTTCGATGGTTATACAGGTATCCAAAATACAAACACGATGGATGTTTGTTGTCCCAACCATTCTTCTTAGTCCCGAGCCCACTAAGGAAAGGGAGAATTTATAACAAAGTTTTTTGTTATGGATTCCTAGGTGTAGTGCTTCTTCCCCTATGCTGCCTATTGGGACGATTAGAGTAGGATTGACCTGTAATAACGAACCTATAGGTATAAACCTTCGCTCAATACTAGAATCAACAATTGAAAGATAGCATCTGAGGCTGCATTAATTGAGGATACACAACAGAAGGAGTTGTTCTATTTCCAAACTTTACCGTCAATAAGCGTAGATTTCTTTTTCTTTGAATTCCGATCCCAAATGTATGTCTTTCTCGTCAGACTACGAAGAATCTAACTAGATAATAGAACATATACACGTATTTCTTTGATAATATCAACTAATTATTCATCCATCTTAGAGTCAATCGGACTTCTAATAATAAAAAAAAAGAATCAAATCGCACCATCTCTGTAATAGCTAAATGCCTCTTTTTCTCCCGAAGTTGTCGGAATTATTCGTAATAAGATATTGGCTACAATTGAAAAGGTCTTGTCAATAAAATTTCCAGTGATCCGCGATCTAGGCATAGGTAGGAATCCATTCTATAATTTTAATCATTCCCTCTCTCGTGGAAAAAAGATACCACAAGGAAAAGAATTGGAGAGTACAAACTACCATAAAAAGAGAGAAATTCAAAAAAGATAGGGGCTTTCTATTCCACTATTCAATATGAAAATTCTTCCTTTTTAACAGTAATTGATAAGAGCTAAGAACGAAATATTGGAACCTAATTCGATTTCAGTCTAATGAAATAGTATCTCAACGAAGGAAACTCTTCCGATTTCATTGAAGTTAGAGATTAGAAGAACCCGAGACATTTTGCGTGAATTATGAGCCAAAGACGCAAAAAGGATCAAATCATTAGAATCATTCTATGATGAGAAGCGAATAACCCCCGATTTTCATTTGTGTTGTGTACATTGAGGGTCTCCACTATACAATGAAATAGAAAATGTGGTTATGGTTTATGAATTAGGATAAGTCTTTGTTGTTGATACCTCGAAAACTGGACTGGAAAGGAGTTTGGGAATTCTTTATGAAATCGTAGTCTAACTAAAATCATGATCTACAGATATCCATTAATCATAGTGTAGAAAATCTAGATCCCTCAATCAGTCGATTCGTTCGAGTTTCTCATTTTTTGATTTATCTCATTTTTTGATTTATCTAATTTATGGATTGAATCGGGTAAAAATCTCTAAAAAGAAGAGAACATTGTTTTTGCAAACATGAATAGAATTGTTTTGCACAGTTTTCGAAAGAAAAGAATTTTCGCTTTTTCATAGTTTTTATAGTTTGCGTTGATTAGTCGTACCTACCCAATAATGAATAGGAATGACTCGCAATTCACTCGGTTTTGGGGTCATAATCAGTATGTAGGAGAGATGGCCGAGTGGTTTAAGGCGTAGCATTGGAACTGCTATGTAGGCTTTTGTTTACCGAGGGTTCGAATCCCTCTCTTTCCATACCTTCCCCCAACTCATTGATCTTACTAACCGCAATAGATCAAATAAGACTCGATACCATTATTCCATACAATTAAACCTTTCTTTGAGATAGATTATCTATTCCTAATGGCTGTGGCACGTAAAAGATTGGAAAGAAAAGAGGAGATAAGGAATGCAACTCTCCCTCGCGTCTATAATGGGAGAAAAATACGGATCAAAGCCTTATTTTACCCTTAGGTTAATGTACTTCCCCGAAAGTGGGCAAAGTTGTCCGCACCTTACCTTATTCTAATCTTTCTTTTCTTTTCGTTAGGTTTAAGTCTGACGAGAATAATATTCTACGACTCGCAATTCATTTATTTCCAAACCGACCCGTCGACTATCTATTATTTTGTTGACTAATCCTTTATATTGCCCTCGTTTCAGAGTTAAATGGGGTGGCACTTTCAATTTCTTCTGAGGCAATGAATCGAGAGAATTTTGAATCAAAGCTTTAGATGTTTGTTTATCCTTTGCCGTAATAGTATCTCGGGGTTTGCAGCGATAACTTGGTATATCTACTAGACGACCGTTTACTAAAATATGTCTATGGTTAACTAATTGGCGAGCTCCTGGAATAGTGGGAGCCATACCCAATCGAAAAAGAATGTTATCCAAGCGCATTTCAAGTAATTGTAGTAAAACCTGACCTGTTGGACCTTTGGCCCTTGCGGCGATACGAACGTATTTAAGCAATTGTCGTTCTGTAAGACCATAATGAAAACGCAATTTTTGTTTTTCTTCTAGTCGACTACGATATTGGGATGTTTTCCCAGAACTCGATTTCTTTTTCTTTCTAAGATCATCGGGATTTCTATTAGTTAGTCCCGGTAACGCCCCCAGGCGGCGGATTTTTTTGAAACAAGGTCCTCGGTAACGTGACATAAAGACTCCCTCCTCTTATTTATATTTCATTCTTATTGATGAAATTTCATTTTAGAGAATAAACCTAAACTCAAACTGAACTAAATGAGAAAGAAAGTGAAATTTACTGACTGTACTATTCAAATCAAACTCTTTTTTTAACTACTAAACCTTTATTCTATTTGGTTTAGTCTCTCATCAAAATTCATTTTTTCCAAGTTCATTGAAGAAGTTCTATTTACGCACCAAATCGACCCCTCTTTTTGTCTTTGTCCACCACTTAGATTATTCTATATTCTAGAATAAGTAGAGACGGAATAAATAGAAATCTAAAAATTAGTTCTAATCCATCTAGAAAAAATCTAAACTAAGACTAGGAATCGTTGACGAACAGAACCCAAACTCATTATTATTTCGACACAAGAAAGGGCTTTCGAAAATTCCTTTTCTTGTGTCGAGGACTAGGAAGACGAAGAATCCCTACTAGAATTATTTGTTCCCCTCATTTTCCCTTCAATTTCCCGCTTACTTATATTCGTTATGTCTAGTATATAGACGAATTGTATTACTCAACAAAACTATTGATATTGATGCATTGTATGACATTAAAATCTGAGAAATAGTAAGATAGTCACACCACCCCGAGTTAGATAAAAAACAAAGAAAGACGGGGTCAAGTCAAATAGTCTTCTTCACAAGCTACATACTATGACTAGGAATGCAGTCGAAGGAATTACTGTCATCTTATAGAAAAAGTATAAACAAGCAAATTTGAGAATTTCCTTTTTTATCAATCGAGAAAAAGAGTTTGGTTCTTTTTACGAACTTGATGTCGATAAATCCATGAATCTAGAAATTCATTTCGGACAATTGAACCTTCTCGAATTGTTTCTTTTTAAGAACTAAAAAAATTTGTGCCAAAATAACAGATGCCAAGAAGAGCAAAAGAGCTTGGACACGGACTGAATCTTGAAGTACTATTTCTGCATCTCCTTGACCAAATCCGCCCACATTAGGGTTACTCGTCAATGGTTGATCAAATTTGATAGACTCTCCTTCTGAAACGAGAAGTTCTGGCCCTGGTGGGATAAGATCAACCACTAGACGTCCATCTGATGCATCCGCTATGCTTATTTCGTATCCCCCCTTTTCTTTTCGTATGATTTTGCTTACTATACCTGCTGCTGTAGCATTATAAACTGTATTGTTACTCTTGCTACCGTCGGGATAAATCTGACCTCTTCCCCTGTTTCCGCCTACATATATAGGATATTTTAAGAAGTGAACATCTTTCTTAGTAGCGGGGTCTGGCGAAAGAA
This sequence comes from Campanula takesimana, assembly GCA_026119855.1. Classification (NCBI taxonomy): domain Eukaryota; kingdom Viridiplantae; phylum Streptophyta; class Magnoliopsida; order Asterales; family Campanulaceae; genus Campanula; species Campanula takesimana. The sequence goes on from JAOWBW010002255.1 coordinate 92,710, forward strand.
TAGGAAAGGTGATTTCACTATATTTCTGACCAGGAACAGGGCCTATCACAAGAATATTTTTTTGATTGGGGCGATAGCTCTGAAAAGACAGATTGCCTATTTTTTCTTTCATCTCAGGGGAAATACGATTGGGAGGGGCTAATTCAAAGCCTTCCGGTAAAATAAGAACAGCCCCGACATTCAAAGCCCCCCTTTTCCCATTCGCAAGAACTTGTTTCAATTGCATATCATAAGGAATTCGAACAACTGCCTCAAATACAGTATCGGGAAGTACCGCTTGTGGAACCTCAATATCCACGGGCTTATTAGCTAAATGGCAATTGGCGCAAACAATACGCCCGGTCGCTTCTCGTGGATTTTCAAAACCCTGCTGTGCAAAAATGGGATATGCACTTGAAATAGATGTCTGGCTTAGGATATAGATCATGAGCGATACGGAAATGGATCGAGTAATCCGTTCCTTTATCCAAGAAAAAGTCTTTCTAGTTTGCATGGTCCATTGATAGCGAAAATTTCTACAATAAATTGAGTAGGTCACTAATATAGTTTCCTATCCACGATTCTGCTATTTACTGGAATAATATTATAGGCCCGGATGGGGAGAAATCTAAAAAGTAAGTAAAATTTTCACTGCTTTGCTTATCTACAACTAAAAAGTCAGAAAGATTCTAATTAGATTCATTTCATGTCCATAGATCATTTGTCACTTATTGCATGATAAATCACTACAAGGGACGGCGAGACACGGTTTAAATAGTAGAAAACCCAATATTTAAAAATGCTATCTAGAATGACTGGAAGAATCCAAAGAAGACAAGATAGAATTTGATCATTCGGAACAAACCCAAAATCTTTGTAGACAGAGCTAATTATTAGTTCCCAACCACGGGTTGAATGAAATCCGAGACATAAATCGACTAAAAAAAGAATAGAAAGAGCTTTTGTTGTGTCATTTAAGTTATATAAGAATTCCTGAGCCCAAGAGTTAATAATAACAAGTTCTTTCTTACCCAAAATAGAATAAGCAATTAGAATAACGAAAGAGATTATATTTGTCGATAAGTGCAAAATCGTATGGATACGCTCCTCGTTCTGGATCTTGCTTAATTGGATTATTGCGGTGTGGATTCCTATACGAAGGTTTTGTCTCTGTGTCTCTGAGTATTCCTTGATGATTTCGTCGAACAGGAGAAGTTCTTCTAATTCGATGAATTTTTCTATCATACTCTTTTCTTGAATATCATTCAAAAAATTTTCGGATTGGCCAGTATTCCACCAATTAGTAACCCAAGATTCCAGACTTTTCGTAAATAAGAGAGAGATACACTGAGGTAAAAAGACTATACATGCAAAATATAAACGAGGGGGGAATGCTTTCTTTTTTGTCATTTTTTCACCTCTGACTTGTTAATGAAAACATTTCATTCGTCAACTCTATATCATCTAATAGTTCTCTTAGGCACGAGTTCTATTCTAAGGTATCGAACCTCGGAATTTATTCACTCTTTTTCGTTTTGATTTCGGACTTAGTTCTTGAATCTAGAAAGAGGCTAGAAATTGACTAAGCATCCGCTTTTTTCTAATGAATAAATAATCAAAAATATTGTTTTCCAATATCTCAACTCAATTCAGCAAAAGTATCTGCTTTCGTTGAATGCCCGAAAGAACTACTTTAAGGAATGCATATTATTCCGATTTTGAGACGAAAGAACTCCCCTTCTATTATTCTATCAAAATATCGAATATTTCGACAAAATTTCGCTGACTATGCGAAGTCAGGAATCGAAGAAAATGGAGGAAAGTTTCTGAAGAATATTATTGTCATGATCAAAAATGAGCTGCAACCCAAGACATAAATTGTCTAGTTATCCGTAATCCCTATAAGGGATTCAATTGTTTGGGCATTAAGGAGCACAAAAAGAGAGAAATTAAGGCGTGTCGATTGAAAAAACCATTTGAGAGGATATGATCTATCTGAATCTAAAGTGTCAATTCTAACAAGTCTGTATTTCTCTATTTTTCTTGAGATATATTGGACTTAAAATCGAAAAGATAGAAACAAGGGGGCGAAAGTTTTTGATTTCCAAATGGTTGATTGTGAGATGAATCCATTATTTCAATTTGTTACTTCTTGTTATTATTTTTTTTTTGAGTTGTGTAGATTTATATCCATAGAAAAGACCCCAAAATCAAAAGAGTTTTATTTTATCCTTGGCTCATAGAAACCTCCTTTAGCTCAACTGAAGGTTCGGAAGAAAGCTCAGTTAACTTATATTATAGAAATATTTATCGAAAAAGAAAATTCTTGAGTTTTCCCCTCCTGCTAATCAATTTTCTCCCATTTCTCAAAATACTTCAATGGGTACACGCAAGAAATAGGCTAATTCAGCAGCTTTTTGTTCAATTTCCCACGGAGTCAAATTCTCATCAGTACGGGTCAATGGAAGCGCTCCCTGTCCTCTGATATCCATAGAAAGGACACGACGAGCAGAAAGACCCTCTTTAACTTCTATTCGGATGGACTGAATATCCTTTATAAGGAATCGGAGGAAGATACGACGATTTTTTCCGGGAAATCCCCAACGAAAGATACACACGATTCCTTCTTTTCGATCGAATCGATCATAACCACTCCCTACATTCCAAGAAATTGTGCACCACAAATAGCAACTAATAAAAAGACCCGCAATCCCATAGAAAGCCATCACAATCCCCTGTGGAAAAAAAACGATTTGCTGAGACGGAAATAAAGATATCCAAGTTCTACCAAGATAACTGGAAGTTCCAACCAACAAGAATCCTAATGAACCTAAAAAAAGGCTAAGAGTCCAGAAGAAATTACTTGTTTTTCGAGACCCCGTTATAGGTTCTATCCATATATGTTCTGATCGACAACTCATACTTGACCCGCTTGCATTTTTTGGAATTGATAGAATACCCCAAATGAAGTTGACTTTAGTCTTTTTGTTTCCGAAGGAACTCTCATCAACTCGCACTAGTTTGATGTGAACCTTTAGGAGTAATTCATTAAAGAGTAATTCATTAAATTGATTAGATCTAAACTAAGAACATATCCTTCCTACGACCCCATTCAATATATCCACATACTCCATTTCCCCATATATCGTCTTTCTTCAGCCATAAGACTTTTTCGGCGGAAGCCGCTTATATTCCATTCAAAAAATAAATACCTATGTTAGGATACAAGTCGAAAAACAAAATGACGGATATTGTATCCGATCGGTTCTAAACAATCTTATTTTTTTGAACATGAAGAGATAAAGAAGCTATTGCGATTGCCGGAAATACTAGCCCTACTAAAGGCACCAAAAGAGAGGGAAAGCTTAGAATGGTCATAGAATGTCTATCTCGATTTCCTATTTGTCCATGTTATTATTATTGATAAAGATATCTTCTTATAAGAAAATATTGGAATTTTTTTGTATGAATATCGATTCGATACTCACTTAGTATAGATTTAAGTATCTATCTAAGTGAGTATATGTTATCAACAAAGAAAACTCTATTCGTCTGATTTTGACTTGGATAGTGAAAAGATTATGCGGGACGAGTAGATCAAATAGGCCCTTATCGAATCAATATCAATATTCACGCCGGATATTGTAATTTGCACTATTTGGTCAATACTAAGAGGTAGAAATTGATTAGCAATTGGCTCAATCAAAGGGGTGATTTTATCCCCCCTTTTTTTTGTTCCATCCAAATCCGATTCCGCTTGATTAGATTTGATTGTATTGAATTGAAAAAATCAAACAAAACAAGCAAAATAGCCTTTTCTAAATCGAACCTTTTTGATTATTCGAAGCCACATTTAGGAAATCTCATTGATAGCCTCGACTCGTGTCCTAGCCCGGCGGAGAGCTAGATTTGCCTCAATTGTTTGTCTCTTTCCTTCAGCTTTGCTCAAATTAGCTTTAGCGATTTCAAGAGTTTGCTGAGCTTCTTGTGGATCAATGTCACGACTCTTCTCCGCCTCATTGACTAAAACAGTGATCTCATTATTCCCTATTCTAGCAAAACCGCCCATCAGAGCCACCGTTACCCATTGGTCATTAAGGCGTATTCTCAAAATACCTATATCGACAGCTGTGGCAATAGGGGCGTGATTTGGTAATACACCAATTTGTCCACTATCAGTAGATAAAATAATTTCTTTCACTTCCGAATCCCAAATAATCCGATTAGGGGTCAGTACACAAAGATTTAAGGTCATTTATTCAAATTGCTCTCCATTTCTAAGTTCATAGCCTTCGCCGTAGCTTCATCGATGTTACCTACCATATAAAAGGCCTGTTCAGGAAGAACATCTAATTTTCCGGAAAGAATTAATTCAAAGCCTTGAATTGTTTCTACTAGACCAACATATTTTCCCGTAGAACCGGTGAATACTTCGGCCACAAAAAAGGGTTGGGATAAGAAACGCTCAATTTTTCGCGCTCTTGCTACGGTTAAACGATCCTCTTCGGATAATTCGTCCAACCCAAGGATAGTTATAATGTCCTGAAGTTCTTTGTAACGTTGTAAAGTTTGCTTAACACTTTGCGCCGTTTGATAATGTTCGTCACTAACGATCCGGGGTTGTAGCATAGTTGACGTTGAATCTAAAGGATCTACTGCGGGATATATACCTTTGGCAGCTAATCCTCTTGATAGTACGGTAGTCGCATCTAAATGTGCAAATGTGGTAGCAGGAGCAGGGTCGGTCAAATCGTCTGCAGGTACATAAACTGCTTGAATAGACGTTATAGACCCCTTTTTAGTAGAAGTAATTCGTTCTTGTAAAGAACCCATTTCAGTACTAAGGGTAGGTTGATACCCTACAGCCGAAGGCATTCTACCCAACAAGGCGGATACTTCAGATCCTGCTTGGACAAACCGAAAGATATTGTCGATAAAGAGAAGTACGTCTTGTTTATTAACATCTCGAAAATATTCGGCCATAGTTAGCGCAGTCAAACCAACTCTCATACGAGCTCCCGGCGGTTCATTCATCTGACCATAAACTAAAGCCACTTTTGATTCTGCAAACTTTTGTTCATTAATGACTCCAGAGTCTTTCATTTCCTTGTAAAGATCATTTCCTTCACGAGTACGTTCACCTACTCCGCCAAATACAGATACACCGCCGTGAGCTTTGGCAATATTATTAATCAATTCCATAATAAGTACTGTCTTCCCCACCCCAGCTCCTCCAAATAGTCCGATTTTTCCTCCACGGCGATAAGGGGCTAAAAGATCGACTACTTTAATTCCGGTTTCAAAAATAGATAATTTTGTATCTAAATCGATAAAGGCAGGCGCAGATCTATGAATAGGCGATGTTGTGCGAGTATCTACAGGACCCAAATTATCAATTGGCTCTCCAAGCACATTGAAAATTCGTCCGAGAGTCGCTCCACCGACCGGAACACTTAGAGGACTGCCCGTATCAATCACTTCCATTCCTCTCATTAGACCGTCTGTAGCACTCATGGCGACAGCCCTAACTCGATTGTTTCCTAATAATTGCTGTACTTCACAAGTCACATTAATTGGTTGCCCAAGATTATCTCGACCTTTAACTACCAGAGCGTTATAAATATTAGGCATCTTGCCCGGCGGAAAAGCTACATCTAGGACCGGACCAATGATTTGGCCGATACGCCCTGGCTTGTTTTTTTCAAGCATCGAAACCCCAGAACCAGAAGTAGTAGGATTGAGTCTCATAATACTAACGAAACTAAAAAATCTCCAAATTTTTCCGAAAATTATCGAATTTCAATTAACTGGGAAAAAGAAATGTCCCCTAGCAAGTTGAGCGGTTACTGCACTAAGAACTGGGAGTTCTCACGGATTTCATTCATACCAACCAGACTTAGTGTTTTGATCTAAGATTTCAATTGTTTACTTTTTTATTCAAGTAGTGAATTTTCAAATTCAATCAACCCATTCTCAAAATCTCAAGGAGCGGAAGAATAATCTTGAGAAAATCTTTCCTTTAGCTATTATTATAGACAAGCCCATATATATTATCTATGGAATTTGAACCTGAACTCTATTTAGGATTCAGTATGTCTATCTCATAGGCTCCTCTTATTTCGGCATATTGATTTACGTCTCTCCTCTTTTTTCGTTTTTTTTTTTCTTTTATAGATAAAAAAAGTCCAAATATTTTTATATTTAGCATTTACATCGACAACATAGAGTACGGTCAAGAGGGAATTTCTTAGTATTTAGATTCTATTTGTATTTAGTTAGGGATTTCGATTCCAAAAAGTCAAAAATAAAATTTAGGTTGCACCATATATATGAAAGAGTCTATAATGAATTTGGAAAATCAAATACTATAGTGAAGAATCAAGTATTTTGATTCGTTGATAATATTACGAGAAAATGACGAAATATTCCTCCAAATATTTATTAGTTTAGAATGGTATGAAAGATTCCTGTGAAAAGTTTGATTAACGCCTAATTCATGTCGAGTAGACCTTGTTAGTTTGAGAATTACTAATTCATGAGCTGTAGGGAGGGATTTATGTCACCACAAACAGAGACGAAAGCAAATGTTGGATTTAAGGCTGGTGTTAAAGATTATAAATTAACTTATTATACTCCGGACTATGAAACCAAGGATACGGATATTTTGGCAGCCTTTCGAGTAACTCCTCAACCCGGAGTTCCCCCGGAAGAAGCAGGGGCCGCAGTAGCTGCCGAATCGTCTACTGGTACATGGACAACTGTGTGGACCGATGGGCTTACGAGCCTTGATCGTTACAAAGGGAGATGCTATCACATTGAGCCCGTTGCCGGAGAAGAAACTCAATTTATTGCTTATGTAGCTTACCCATTAGACCTTTTTGAAGAAGGTTCTGTTACTAACATGTTTACTTCCATTGTGGGTAATGTATTTGGATTTAAAGCACTGCGTGCTCTACGTCTAGAAGATTTGCGAATCCCACCTGCGTATATTAAAACATTCCAAGGCCCGCCTCACGGCATCCAAGTTGAGAGAGATAAATTGAACAAGTATGGTCGTCCCCTGTTGGGATGTACTATTAAACCAAAATTAGGGTTATCCGCTAAAAACTACGGCAGAGCAGTTTATGAATGTCTTCGGGGTGGACTTGATTTTACTAAAGATGATGAGAACGTCAACTCCCAACCCTTTATGCGGTGGAGAGATCGTTTCTTATTTTGTGCCGAAGCAATTTATAAAGCACAGGCTGAAACAGGTGAAATCAAAGGGCATTACTTGAATGCTACTGCGGGTACATCCGAAGAAATGATTAAAAGGGCTGTATTTGCCAGAGAGTTGGGAGTTCCTATCGTAATGCATGACTACATAACCGGGGGATTCACTGCAAATACTAGCTTGGCTCATTATTGCCGAGATAATGGTCTACTTCTTCACATCCACCGCGCAATGCATGCAGTTATTGATAGACAGAAGAATCATGGTATGCACTTTCGTGTATTAGCGAAAGCCTTACGTATGTCTGGTGGAGATCATATTCACTCCGGGACCGTAGTAGGTAAACTTGAAGGGGAAAGAGAGATCACTTTGGGCTTTGTTGATTTACTGCGCGATGATTTTGTGGAAAAAGATCGAAGTCGCGGTATTTATTTCACTCAAGATTGGGTCTCTCTACCAGGTGTTCTGCCCGTGGCTTCAGGCGGTATTCACGTTTGGCATATGCCTGCTCTGACCGAGATTTTTGGGGATGATTCCGTACTACAGTTCGGGGGAGGAACTTTAGGACATCCTTGGGGAAATGCACCCGGTGCGGTAGCTAATCGAGTAGCTCTAGAAGCATGTGTACAAGCCCGTAATGAGGGACGTGATCTTGCTCGTGAGGGGAATGAAATTATCCGGAAGGCTGCCAAATGGAGTCCTGAGCTATTTTCTGCTTGTGAGGTATGGAAAGAGATCAAATTTGAGTTTGCCGCAATGGATACTTTATAACACGCCGGTCTATTCCCATCCGATAAATAACGTCTGTTCTCTTAATTGAAGAGACCTCGGCTCAATCTTTTAGTCTACTAAAAGTATTGAGCCGAGCTTTGAGATAGTTATGTATAGTAATAGAACTTTTCCAAAAATTAGGTAACCAAATACAGTCTTATTGAGCTCGAATCCCGACTCTCTTTAGAGAATTTCTGAAGAAAATTGCGCTTTGTTTCTAGCCGATTATAGAATAGATATAAGTAGTTGAGGAAACCGCGCCAAAAGCCAACAAAAAAATAGAAAGTTGCTGACTTGCCAATCTTCTTGTCATTCGAACAAGAACAGATTGAACAGCGACGGGCAGAAGATTTAGTTTCAACAGCTTTTTCTTCCATAGATAGAATTTCAACAGCTTTCTTTTCCATTTCATATAAAAGAGCCAAGACGGCATACTGCCCTTCTTTAAGTCTTGTGTCGGCACGTGACCAATAAAGATCCTTAGCCAGTTCTGCATCTTTCAAAATTTCCTTCAAGTTATTTACTATTTTGTTCAAACCCTTGTCCCTCCATATCTCTTTCGGATGCTTGCGATTGCATTCCTCCCATTTGAAATTTGACAGGCATAATATGTTCCCATTTGTGTATATTTGGGTGTCCAAATCGTTACAAATCTTGAAACCGCAACTGATGTCGTATGAGTGGATTGTATTTTGATATGATGACTTCATGGCCGCCCACTCCAACTCAGACTCGCTCGCTTGCCCTTCTTTTGGATAACAGAAGGCGCATTCGTCCAGATGCAAAAAGAAATCTTCTCCATATGGACCCATTTGATTTAGGCGTTAAGTCATAATTTCCTCCCTTTCGATTTGTACAATATCACTTTTTCCTTTTCAAGTTATCGCCGGATTCATCCGGAGATAGCAACAGTCCTGATCGCCCAGACTGGTCTAGACAGGTTTGCGAGCAATCGATCTTACCATAGATACCTAAGCCCCAATAGAGAATTTCTTACCCACTCAATTCATATATCTATTGATCTAAACGAAATTCTAGTCTTCTATTGTATTGGAAATATTATAATACAAAGGTGAACGAAAGTCAAGAGCACGGTCCAAAATATAAAAAACTAAGCCTATGTGACGAACAGTAGTCATTCTGGGGTTTACATATACTAATAATTGTTGTTTTAATTCAAAGTGAGAAGGATTTTTTTCTTGATTGAAAAGAATCAATACTGATTGATTCTATAGGAATTTGTATTCTCTTATGTCATTAGGCAAATAGAATTCCAAAGTGAAATACAAGAATCATTCAAAAATTCACAGTCAGGAGTCAATAGTTAAAGGGTCAAATTTGTCATCAATTGACCGTTATCTAGGAGTCAATAGTTGTTCAAATTGGCTATCAATTTGACCTTTCTGGAACAAAAAACCCAGATTTGTTTTTTGAATCGAAAAGCGAGAGGGAGTTTTTAAGTATTGTATCTTTTGAGATACTATATAATCAATCGAAGGGGCGGGGATCAAATCGAATCAAAAGTGACAAAGAAAGGTCTTTCTTTTTTTTAGGTTTCTGTATGGTTTTGGCGGCATGGCCGAGCGGTAAGGCGGGGGACTGCAAATCCTTTTTCCCCAGTTCAAGCCTGGGTGTCGCCTGATCAATAAATCAACAAAAGAATTGAAATCTCTTCTTCCGGTCTGTTGATATAACTGGACGAATTATTCCCCAGCAGAAGCCGAAGAAAGGGACTGTTGATACTTAAGTGGTTTGAAAGACCTCTTCGGAGGTTTTCTAACAGATTCTAAATCGTTGTCTCAAGGATTGAAGTAAACATTATAATGGTTGAAGGGCTAGCAAGACTTACCGACTTCTTCTACTATATATACTAATGATTGGGTCTTAAATTTCATTGGATAACTGATGAGTAGGACAGCGAATCGAATGAAATTAGTAATGGTGGAAGGGGCAGAAGAGCTTTTGGATATTGTAGATACATAGTCAGACTCGCGAGACTATCTGGGTGTTCGGACATTCAATATTAGAGTGGATAGCTAATTGACTTTATGAAATTGAAAAAAAAATTTTTATATACTTTTTATTATATAAAAAGTCGAAAAAGAAACAATTTTTGGGGGTCAACGCCCCCTAAGAATATATTGTCTCTCGAATATTTCCTAGAGATACCGATCTATCTATTTATGCTTTTTACCTAGAAAGGTAAAAAAAAAAAAAAGAATGGGCTTTAGTAGTTCTACGCGGTTCATTCGTAACATTCCCTGGCGATGTCATTGCGTATTTTTCTTGTGTTTATTCTTTCCCGATTAGAAATCAGAGAGGAATTTTTGAGAAGTGGATTTATTGAATTGGTTCATCATCGGTCAAAATTCCTTTTTGACTCTGCACCATTGATTCACTATTATTAGGGAGCAATAATGGAAGAATTCTATCATAGAGATAGGGGGCATAATTCACATGGATATAGTAAGTCTCGCTTGGGCTGCTTTAATGGTAGTCTTTACATTTTCTCTTTCACTCGTAGTATGGGGAAGAAGTGGTCTCTAGAAGCACTACTTATTGAGTTGAGGAATCAAACTGTATTAATTGTTTTTTCAATCGTTCTGCTTGAACTATTGAAAATAAAGATCTCTTTAGTTTCCAATTTCATTGGATTCTAGTCAAGGAATGTATTCTCTAAGAGTAAAACAATTCGTTCAGTCGGAACAAATAAATGTATCAAAAAATAGAATTGGGTCCTATGTCAATTCCATATATAAAATGAATATTGACACTAATATATTTCATATCTGATATAGGATATAAAGATAATATGGTTTTTATATTAAGCCTCTAGCTTATTATAGAGTCAAACTTTAGACACTACAATAAGACTAATAGATAGTAGAGATA
>JAOWBW010002256.1:0-44267 GCA_026119855.1 Campanula takesimana
TTATGATCAACTCCGAATACTGGCTTGTCTAGCTCCGAGAAAGTGATGAGTTTCCATAGTGGATATTACCAATCATGTGGGTGACGTCTTCCGGGGTAATAGTGGATGGTACCATGGTGGCGGCGAGGTTTTGCTCGGGCATGAGGCGATGGGGCTAGGGAGGAGGTGAGTAGGGACCATAGCGAAATATGGGCTTGGTTTGTTTGAGTTGAGTTGAGGATAGGGTCTTCTTTGTCTAGGTCGGCTTGCTCGGGTTCCTTCCCAAAGACTTTCTTTGCACCTCGGGTCGGATTGGTACACTTGACCGGATCTTGTAAGGAGACAAACTTCCTGCACGTAGCTCCTCCAAAGACAATGGGAGTCATGACAAGGGAGTGAAACTTCGGTCTTTTCGGCCTCCTCGAAGATTTCGGCCAAGAAAGAGGTTGAGAGGGCTTGGGACTCTCTTCCTCTAGAGATTCGACTTCATTCACTAGTTTTCTAAAGACAAACAAGTAGCAAGAAGATTCTTTATTATTAGTCATTGAAATACAACCCATCTCATCACAGTCCGCCACAACAGGCTCGGCGGATCAGTGATCTCACTAAGTTCTACCATGAGTACATTGCTAGTACATAATCTCTAGGGTCTTCGATGACTCCCTTGTGGATGAGCTCTTGCACGGCCTTCTTGAGTTCAAAACATTCTTCGGTAGTGTGACCGGTGCACTTGTGGTAGTGGCAAAACTTCGACAAATCGCAACCAAGGCGGGGAAGGTGTCCTTCTAATGGTTCAAGCATTTCTAGCGTCACCAATGCCATGAAGATATCCACCATCGTGAGCCCTATCTTGTCAAGGCATCCATGAGCTCTAGAATACTAATTTCGCATGTTTGCACCATATTCACCCCACCCCATTGTTAGGAAGAGGGTTATTCACCACATTAGGACCCTTCGGCTTCTCAATCTTCTTGTCATTGATCAACCCTTGTACTACGGCTTCAATTGAATACAACCATCTGTTGTGTGCCCGATGTGCTTGTGATACTTGCAGAACTTGGAGGGCGTCCAAATCATTCTTGGGTAGGCAGGTGGTAATTCTCTAAAGGCTTGATGAGACCCTCTCTTGACTAACACGTCAAAGACTTTCCCCATAGCATACCAAAATCATCAAAGTGCTCCCTCTCCCTTTGCGGCGGAGCCCCATTCTTGTTACGGCTTGGACATCTAACGGACCTCTTTCTGGACCATATTCACTTGGCCGACTGCCTCCTTTCCACCCCTAGGCAGGCGCAGGCGCAGTAGGAGCCTTGTAGCGGAAGGAATTGTTGTTGTTGGTCTTTGGACTTTCCTTTGGTGCACAATCCCAGTGAACCCTGCTTCGTACCTTACTCCGGCGTCAACCATTTCCCGCAAATCAGGGAAGTAACCATTACCTATAGCTGCTTTCATCTCCGGTAGCAAGCACTTGTAGAAAATCTGTTTCTGTTCCTTCGCTTTTGGCGGGTATTGGACCTCGCACAAACGATGATTCCACCTCTTGTAAAAATCATAAATAGCCTCGCCGGGCTTTTGCATAGTGTTCTCAAGATCTGTTCGATTCACGTGCCAATCCAAATTAGCTTGATACTTCTCACAGAAAATAGCGCTGATCTGATCCCACGTTTGCCTCTCGCTTGGTTCTAGCCCCAAGAACCAACGCAGAGCTATACCATCCAAAGTGCTATGAAATACACGAGCCATTTGTTCGTTGGTGCAGTCACGAGCCCTCATGGCCAACACATAACTATCCAAATGAGTCTTAGGACACGAGTCACCATGAAACATTGCCACCTTAGGCATCTTGAAATCCTTGGGGAGAGCCCCCACTTGGCTAGGGTTGATTGTCTTGGTAGTCGGTGCACTTTGCTTATCCACGGTCTCGATCAACTTTCGCATTTGCTCTTGCATGGCCATAACCACAGGGTGATTGGAGATGTCGGGGATAGTTTCTGACATAATGACGGGAGGAGTAGTGGAAGCAGTAGCAGCGGCCATCCCAATACTCAAAGGCAACGAGGGTACGGGTAGTTTGCTAGCGGAGAGGTAGCCTCCAAGCAGTTCAGGGGAAGGTTCATAGACAGCCTTGTTCTTGCTCATGGTAGTGAAACCTTGTTGGGTGTAGAGAGAAGGAGGTGGAACATTGCGGTAGCTTGGGAATGGGAAGGTAGTAGCATTGGTGTTGGGGGGACAGTTGGTATTGACCTCTTCATCCTCGACATAAATGAAATTCTCTCCATCGGGCACCAGTTTAGTCCCCTTTTGTTGAATGTGACCCTTCAACTGTTGGTTCTGATCCTCCAACATCTTGTTGCTTTCCTCGAGATTCCTGATCTTGGCTTCGATACCGGCGAGGAAGTTCTGGAGGCTTGGGGGAATACCATTGAGAGTAGCCTCAGTGTTGAGCTCGGCGGCACTGGCAGGAGGAGCGGAGGCTGAAGCTGAAGCGGGAGTTGACATTGCTGATGACGAGACTGAGAACGTGGACGGAGTAGAAGCTTCACGTTGTAGTCGACCACCCGAACGGATCCAAACTCGCTTTGCTGAAAGATTGAAGGGCAATGGAGCTTTAGGAGAGGGGGAGGGCTCATGCAAAGTATATTTTAATTTATAAAAACATACATTATTTACATCCTAATTGGTTGGAAGGGGTACCCCTTTTTCGCAACTAGTTAGAAGACTACGATCAGTGGAGGCCATCATTACGTCTATAGACCCCTCGTTTTTCACCTGCATTGCACCCCCCAAACGGACAATTTGGGCGAGGGTCCTATAGGGCAAGCGGCTTCCACCAATCATCGGATCCTACGACTAACCCTTCCTTAAAGGCATTTAACGTGATGTCTATGTTACATCCTACGCAAGTTAATGATGAGCGGAGATCTTGACAATAAACACTCATCTCACCATGGCACCTCCCTTGTAGGGAAATCACTTTTTTGTGCACTTTCTCTCAAAGATCTCGATTCATCATTGACTTGGGGATGACTCGACATAGACAGCACGTTAATTGACTATTTAGAAAAAGCTAGCCAAACCAACCGGTCAAAAACCTAGGTGTGTTACCTATACTAGTGTGGGTTGACACGGGTTAGGTAAAAGGTTCCCACCGCTCGCGGAACGTACACGGTGAGTGGAGTAGACGAGTGACTCGAAAATAGGGCGACAGTAGCGCACAAATTCCTGCACATCGAATACTCCGGGTAATGGGGACCTGTGCAGTGCTGACACGGACTAGTGGTAGTGTTGGCAAGAAACTAATTCTTTTTAAGGAGAAAAGAGAGAAGTTTTTGATGTTAGGATGATGCAATGCAATGCATGAGAGAGAGAGAGTGAGAGAGAGAGAGAGAGAATAATGTACCAGGGAGCATAGCAGAGTTTTGTTTGACCCTAAAACTAAAGCGAAGATAACAAGGGTACATGGTACAAGGTACAAGTATTAACATGGCGGAGTGCGCGGGTGCATGTGTGAACATAGCAAGTATGTGAGATGCATGTATGAACATGGCAAGTGTGTGCATGTGTAAACATGGCAAGTGTGTGGAGGATGCATGTGTGAACATGGCAAGTATGTGAGGTGTATGTGTAAACATGGCAGGTGTGTGCATGTGTAAACATGGCAAGTGTGTGCATGTGTAAACATGGCAAGTGTATGTAGGGTGCATGTGTAAACATGGCAGGTGTGTGCATGTGTAAAACATGGCAGGTGTGTGCATGTGTGAACATGGCAGAAGTGTAAGGTGCATGTGAGAACATGGCAAAGTGTAAGGTGCATGTGAGAACATGGCAGACATCATGATGTGAACGAAAGTTAGACCCACTAAGTTTGAAAAAGTTTCAAAGCAGTCCCCAGCAGAGTCGCCACTGTGAATACCCCTTTCCGATGAAGCGACGCATGGGAAGTATCTTGTGATTATTTTTATTTACAATGGAATATTCATAACGACATTAAAATTATGAGAGTCGCCACGCCGTTTTAATTAAAGCCAAAACATTGAAAAAAGCATGTTTAGTGGGTTCGGGGGTCAAATTACAACAAGAGAAGAATATTGAACGTTATCACTCCTATTGCCCGAATTGATCGGTCTTTCTATCATGATGAATGTGTTAGTAGTGTGTTAGTGATTTAGACCGGATCCGAAGATTGCCTACGTTCCTCTCAATGTGAGAAGCTCAGGTCAGCGTAGTTCGCAGAGAATTAGAATAGGCAGAAGAATCGGGATCATGCATAATGAGGGGGGAATTACCTAAAGATTAGGGTTTAGAAGTAGTTCCTAGATCATCCTCGGGTTGATGAACCCTCGATCATCATCGGCTATGAAATAACATGTAATTATGAAGATCGCAACCCTAAATATAGGATAAATAAGGTTTTAATCTATGAACATGAAGAACATGCGAAGAACATATATGAACATGCAAAGCTCATGAAGAAATTATGAATAAACATGCAAGAACATGAATATTAAAGATCTACATTAAAAATAATGAAAGAACACGAAGAAAAAGTTAGAAAAACTTACCTATGTTGGCAAGAAATAAACCTTGGTCTTCTTGAGTGTTTGAATGTTAATTAGAGAGCAAAAATAGTGTTTAAGAACTCCAAAAACTCGGACTTAGAGCTCTCAAAATCGGATCCCCTTAAACCAATAGCATGGGATTGATTTATATAGTAAACTGATGGGAGGATCTGATGGTCCAGATCATCCAGCGCAAGGTTGGCCGCCTGGCCAAGAATGAAGACGGCGACAATGTTGGCCGCGTGGCCAAGGTCGAGGCATGGCAAGGTTGGCCGCCTGGCCAAGTATGCAGGCTGACTTGATTTTCAAGCTAGGGTTTCACTGTTGCTTTATGGTAACCCTAAGTTGCCTATTTTGATGGATTTTGCCATAAATGAGATATTTTGGGAATCCAGGACAAGTCTTTGCAAGGTTTCTAATTCCTATAAAGTCCTTGTATTTTTGGGAAAGTCCTAATAAACTCATTTTCAGGTCGGGTACTAACAGTATCAACCCCAATAAATCGCTTGCCCTTTCACCCATCTTGGTAAAAGGTGTCTTAGTCATTTTTCCAAGAAGACACGACTCACAAGTATCATATGACTCTAAGTCACATGAACCCAAAAGTCCGTCCCCATGGAGTTTTGAGATACGCTTCTCATTAATATGACCGAGACGGCAATGCCACAAATAAGTATGATTTACATCATTAGGTTTAGATTTCTTATTTACATGATAGACATTGTCATTATTTTCATTCTTGACATCCAAGATATAAAGGCCATTAAATGAATTAGCAATACCATAAAGCACATCATTTAAATAAATAGAAAATTTCTTATTCTCAATAAGAAACTTAAAACCTTCATTATCCAAACAAAAAATTGAAATAATATTTCTGCTTAAATCCGGAACATAATAACAATTGTTCAAAACAAGAATTAATCCGGAAGGTAAAGTGACTTCATAAGTCCCTACGGCTAATGCAGCAACTCTTGCTCCATTCCCCACGCGTAGATCTACTTCACCTTCTTTAAGCAGTCTCCTATTCTTTAGTCCTGCACATTTAGACAAATGTGAGAACCACATTCGGTATCCAATACCCAAGAATCAGTGGTAGAAAGGAGAATATCTATCATATAGATACCTGAAGTCGACGCAGCCTTGCTGATCTTCTTCTTCTTTTGCTCTTCCAAGAAAGCCTTGCAATTACGTTTCCAATGACCAATTTCTTGACAATGGAAACAGATTGCATCCTTTTGTGAATCGGGTTTTGCCTCAGAAGCCTTGGCAACCTTTGCCTTGCTTATTTTGGGTCTGACAACTTTCTTACCCTTTCCTTTGGCACTAGCCTTCTTCCCATCATGAACCAAGAGCACGGGAGAACCTTTCTCCACAATTTTCATCTCTGCAGTTTTGAGCATCCCATGCAACTCAGAGAGATTCTTATCCATTCCATGCATGTTATAACTGATTATAACTTTTAGGCAATGAATTAAGAATGAGATCCGTGTAGCTCCAATGGGATTGGATAGCCAAATTTCTCAAGGTGCTCTACATAACCTTTCATTTTAAGAAAGTGAGGACTCACTTGTTGCCCTTCATTCATTTTACAAGTAGTGAATGCAACAATGGTCTTGTACCTCTCTTGCCTAGCTTGCTCTTGAAACATAGTTCTCAACTCCACGCCTATCTCATAGGCTTCCAAATGTTCCAAACTTTGTTGGAGTTTTGAGCACATAGCAGCAAGCATGAGACAACTTACATCTCTGGAATCATTACGATGTTTCTTGTAATTGTCTCTTTCTGCCCTAGGGGCAGTAGGCGGTGGTTCAGCAGGAGAGGCCCATCGAGAATGTACAACTTATCTTCTTGCCTAAGAACGATTCTTATGCTACGGATCCAATCCATAAAGTTAGTACCATTCTCTTCGAGCTTATCCTTCTCAAGGATCGACCGCAACGACATTGATTGAGTGTTATTAGTCATTATCTACAAATATGCAAAATTTCCAAAATTTAATAAGTACCGGTTTTCATTAAAGAGATATATAATGTATTTTTCAAACAAAATACTCCCACTAAATTATATAACCTTCTTATACATCCAATGTATAATATAATTTAATGGGCCAAGATCCAACTTTAATTTAACTTTTGAGTCCACGGAGGCGGACTGCTCAAAAACTAAATTAATTAGGTAGACAATCATGTCAATCATATCCCATATGATTCTTAGATCCTTTTATGAGATTCTTTGAGAAATCCAATTTCAAAAAGCATGTTTAATCTCATCTTTTGCCTAGGCCCAAAACTGTTTTGACGCCTAATTAAGTCCAACCATTTTAAACGCATAGGAACCATTCAATATAATGCACCTTGCGGAGGCAAGCCCACATTAAACTAATGAACCTCATCTTGGTCATACATGAATAAACTTAATGCACCTCGCGGAGGCGAACCCACATCAAGATCACCCATGTATAAACAAGTGTTTTAATCATGGTATGGCAATGAAGGACTTAAAACTTTCTTTGAAGGTTCATCACATATAGCATATAACACATTTATGAGCACATAATATAAACATGTTACACATCAAGTTTAGCCACTAAATTAATCTCCATTAATTTAAGCATGATATTTATGTGTCATTAGTTTCTCTATAATTGTGAGGATGAGACTATTTCAACTTCGGTTATTATCTCCAAATCAAGACAACAAGAAGTGCGGTCGAACTAAGCCATTAGGCAACCACAATCCCGCACTAATTCAAGAAACGAAGAAAGTAGTCCATGTGGCCGAAACTAAACAATAGATGGTCTCGATGAACGTAGGCCAATTGCATTCACAATTCCACATGGGTCTCCAAACTTTGAATCAAGAACTTTGTTTCTCAATTTTAGCAATTATGAACTCTTCATAATTCTAACTTCGTTTTATCTTTGAAACTTTGATTGCGATCAATTTTGGGAAACACAATCTCGATGAACGCAGATTAGCCATCCAAAACTTGAACCAATCTAGGAATCACAAGATTAAAACAAATAGGAAAATCAAACCCCAAAATCCACACACAAACCAACTACCCAAAACCCCTTCCAGATCAGCAAGTCTGGACTGGTTCTGTTACTGGTTTTGTTGAATTTTTTTCGAAAAATTCCAGATTCTGTTTTTGACCAAAATCAGACCTTCTGATCCCCTTGTGCAGCCGCCCAAAAACTCTTGTGCGGTCGCCCAAAACCGTGCGGCCGCCCAAGGCGTTTTGTGCGGTCGCCCGGGGTCATCAGAATGTGCAGAATTTTCAAAGTTCGAAAATTTTGTCTCAAAATCGTTTTTCCCCGATTATTAAAACTTTGATCCAATCAAAAATTAATAATCAACAATTCTGAATCCACCATAATTTATTTATTGCGATTGAATCGTGCGATTAAAGTTGCAAAACAATAAACCACATAAAATCACAAAACACATATATATCATATATTCCAATATTCATATCATGCAAGGCACATAAACAATTTATATACACATAACATGATCTAGGTATTGAAATAATCAACATGAACGGGGCTCTGATACCACTGTTGGGTTTCGATCAAACATGCGCAGCGGAATTTAGCATTTAAATTTTTGAAACCCAAAGCCCATAGATCCGTTCATATGATTAAATCATTATCATAACATGAATATAGGATAAAACTAACCCTTGATGGCTATCAAATTTTCTCTTGGTCTTTGGTGGAGATTTGAAGACTTGATCACAATCACAAAGTTTGAACACGAACTTTGAAGATGATGATTTTCACCCTCTAGCAGTATCCAAACTTCGAACGAATATCAAAGGAGCTTCTTTGTTCTTGGTTGCTAGACCAAATTGTGAAACACGTTTTCACAATGAATTTGAACTATATGGAATTTTTATTTTGTGTATTATTTTGTTCTTTGACCAAGGATGTCTTAGAACAAGTAAAACCTCTCTCAAACTCTTTGGAGACTCACTAAAGGCTATGTCTGAAGTTCTGGCCGAAATCATCCTTTTATACACAAGCAAGACCTATTCCAAATAGGAACCTTGTGTCAAAAGACATTCCAAATCGAATTAGGAAAGTGCCAGCCGACAGTACTGTGCGGCCGCCCAGAATTCACTGTGCGCTCGCACATCTATCTGAAACAAAATGGTACAATTCTGAGCTAAGTGTGCGGCCGCCCAGTCCATACTGTGCGGTCGCCCACTTCCCCAGAATGTCCAGAATTTCCAAAATTCCAATATAGTCCTTTTAAAGATTCGTTCTATTGTGTGTGACCCTCTAGGATTATACTAAGTTGGCAATGGGTTCAAACATGAAACCATAAGATATGATTAGGTTCTAGCAAAACCGTCATACCTACCCAAATAGTATAACTAGATACAAGTTCGCATTCCTTTTAGAATATGTCATAATCCCTTTGTCCACGATGTCATTGAACACAAGTCATGGTCAAACAGTCAACTTGTTTTGTTCAATACTTTCTCGATTCCGAATATGTTGATAATCCAAATGCCATTGATCCAATCAATTCATTTGAGTCCGGCCGAACATTTCATCAACATCATTCCTACGAGAGGCCCAAGTTTGACATCTCTCCGAAGAGGGACAAATCCATTTAGCTTATTATTCTTCCCTACGTGAATCCGATTATGCCAATCATACCCTTTATAACTACCCGGTTAAAGGTAGCGTTTGAATATGTCAAACATAATGTTCATCAAGTGGAAGACTATAATAACTTCATGTCTAAGGATTCAAATGACATAACTAATATAAGATATATGTTCGACATAGACCATGACACAAATCTCATACAGCGGGTCATGTCCAGTACCTTGTTCCAAACAAATACCCATAAATCTACCATGATCATCCCATGATCATTTAGCCTTTATACTAGTGCTTAACAAGTACTAGGGATGGAGATTATTATAAGTAAACATGAACAACAATAATAATCAAAACATCTCTTTATTGATATGAAATAAATGATAACAATTACAACGTTTATTAAACGTGCCTAGGGCACCACTGCCAACACCCAACACTCTGAGTGGATGTAATCCAGAACGCCTTTTGTGTTATGTATGCCCTTGGGAAAACTATTACGCTTCATTTTCCCTAGCACGCAATACTCATAAAACTTTAGATCCTTAATCTTAAGGCCACAAAGAAGATCTCTTTTAGTCAAATCATGCATCTCTCGAGTGCTCACGTGACTGATCCTGATGTGCCACATCTTAGACATATCTCCCTCGTTCACCTCATCTGATGCAACTATAGTCGACTCTGCAAGCGTCTTTCCTTGGAGGAAATACAAGGAGCCCCGCTTAAGGCCTTTCAGCACCACTTCTGAACCGATACAGACACTAACTGCTCCACCTTTACCTTTGAAACTGAACCCTTTGCTGTCTAACTGACTAAAAGAAATCAGATTCTTCGTCATAAGCAGAACGTGTCGAACCTCGTTCAAAGTGACAAACCTACCATCATGAGTCCTGACCTTGATCGAACCAATACCGACAACCTTGCAGACTGTACTGTTGGCCATGCTTATATCACTACCAACTATCTGCCTATAACCGGTAAACAATCTCTTAGGGCTGATATGGTAAGAAGCTCCTGAATCAAGAATCCACGCATCAGATGTGCATGCTGATTCTGATGTTACTATAGCATAATCCTCTTCTAAATTGCTATCTCTGGCCATCATAGCCTCTGCTCTGACCGGTGCCTTGCCTTGCTTCTTTCTGGGACAATCGAACTTCCAATGCCCCTTTTCCTTGCAAAAATTACAGATATCCCCAGGCTTCGAACCCTTCTTGTGTGAAGAATTACCTTGATTGTTCTTCTTCCCACTAGAGCCCCTGTTACTACTACTAGGAACCAAACCTGATGACTGGGTACTTGCCTCATTCCCACTCGCCTTTCGTCGTAACTCCCTCGTCTTGAGAGAAGTTTCACTTCCTTTAGATAGATACCATCTTTACGATTTATGCACGAATTGACATAATGTTCATAAGACATAGGTAAAGATACTAAAAGCTGCAAGTCTGCATCCTCGTCATCCACAACAACTCCTATATTACGCAGTTCAAGTAATGCAGAAGTAAATCTATCAAGATGATCATTTATGGGCGTACCTTCTGTCATGCGACAATCATACAGCTTCTTATTTAGGTATAACTTGTTGGTCAATGAACGTGTCATGTACATATCTTCCAACTTTAACCAAAGATCGCTTCCGAAGTCTGTTCCTGCAACATTGGTTAGGATCTCATCATCCAAGTGTCTGATGATCTTGGTGTGAGCCTTCTGATCTAACTTCTTCAATGCTGCTTCCTCTTTGGCGGCTTCTTGTTTGTCCTTCTCTGTTCCTGCAACATTGGGTTCCTTACGATCCCTGATTCCAATCTCCAACGGTTCCCATAAATCTTTGTCTATCAACAAAGCCTTCATCTTGATCTGTCAGAGAGAAAAACTATTCTTCCCATTGAACTTGTCGATCGAATCTGCTCCTTGACCCATCTTCTCATTCTCTGCAGTGGAATCCCTGAATCTCTAACCACGAACCAAAGCTCTGGTGCCACTTGTAATAGCTCTGAACAAGACTTGATGCGAAAAGAAAGCAATCACAAGAACACAGATTTACGTGGTTCACCAACTTGGCTACGTCCACGGGGAGGGGGAAAGAATATTATTATCAATATGCAGAATTCTTTACAAGATCACACTAATCTATGCTAGCACGGATTTTGATCACAAAATTCTTGACTGTGCTAAAACCCTAGATCTAGAATTATTGATCTTATCTGAGCAATCTATGGATTTTCATCAAATCAATCTTGTTAGGATGATAGCCTCTATTTATATTAGTCATAACCTAACCCTGAAGACACTAGGAGTCCCAAAATACAACTCCCAAATGGAATTGAGTTGTTCCACACGTTTTCCTACTTTCTTGTGAATTCTGGACAAACTTGCCGCTGGGACGACTTGTGCTCTGGAGCACGACTTGTTCTCTGCACATCCACTAGTGCTCACAGGTCTTGCACTAGTGCAGTGTTGTGGAATAAGCCCTCCTAACACCCAAGCAAATCGCAAGAATCACTGCACTACAAACAAGCATAAGAAATATAAAGCAAAGCAAAAGAACACAAGAAATTGTTTACCCAGTTCGTCAATATGTTTGACTACGTCTGGGGGCACTACCAAACCAGGATCTTGCACTATAATATGTAAATATGGAGTTACAATGAGTATGGGGGCGGAACATTGCTTATATATGCATCCTAGAATAAAATCTAACCCTAGACGGGCAAAGTAACCCGAAATCTGGCCCAAAAAACGACTCAGTCCAGACCTGCCCCGACACTTGGGCGGTCGCCCACAATGCCTCTGGGCGGTCGCCCAAACCAAGTTCCTCACTGATGATCCTTCTGATAAAGTGGGCGGTCGCTCACAATGATCCTGGGCGGTCGCCCAGACCATCAGCCCCTCCGACGTGATTTTCTTCTTTGCTCCGCTCGCTAGTTCCCGGTTGGTCCTCTATTCCAACATGCAGCAACGTTCTTCACAACTTTCAGCACAACTTGTGCTCAGTCTGATTCTCCTTTCTTTGTCTTCTCTTATGCTCTGTCTAGGCATTACGAAACCCTCTGTTGTATAATCCTCTAATATGGCGTCCCACATTCAAAGGCATTATCCCAACATAAAGCATTTGATCAAAACTCCCGTCCCTTGGATTCTTGCCTTAGAACTGCGATTTGCACGTTTCACCATTTTTCCATTACTTTCAGTGGAAGCCCCGATGTCTACCTTTGCTCTTCATATAAATTTATTGTCCAAGAATAACATCTATGGCTTTACTTAACTTCAAACATAAGCTTTCAATCAAAGCTTGTGTTTCTCCCCCAAGGCCGCTAACTAAGTCGTGATTGAGTTGAATTCGCTTACACGATTTGTTTCGGGTTCAAAAAATTCTCATCACTTGACTAAATATGAATACAAAATAAAACCCTAGGAAACCTAAATTGTTTAACACGTTAGGAGAAAGTCTGGCCCAATAATTTAATCCCAACCAAAAATCTTATTTGTGCACTTATGCGGTCGCATAACTCTTAAACTACTTGTGTGCCTGTATTATGTACATCCTCCCATATTTCAGAATGCATTTTTCAATTTGTTTCCTCAACTCGATATTGGCTTCAATACCAACAGTAAAAATGTGTAACAATAAATTGTTCTTTTAAGCATTAGTAATTTTGTTGTTGTGATACTGTGATACATTATCCAATAAAAATCACATGATTGGTTGAATTTTCCTCCATTGCAAAAAGTTTATCAAGTGATAACCGTATCATCTCACTCAAGGCAACCTTGATAGGGCTCTATCCGTGAGCTCTTAGCTCTATCCCACGTAGGCTTGCCACATAAGCCAAAAACCTCACATTTTGGTATACTATTACTCCCTCCGTTCTTTTTTAATTGATGTTTTAGACTCCCAGCCAAATTCCTTTTTATTTGGTGTTTTTAAATTTTTTAGTTCTGATGGACCAAAATACTCTTCTGATGATTAATGCAAACTCTTCGTATCCTGTGTGCCTGTTTCCCTCTCCCAACTCTTTTCTTCAACTTCCTATTAAGAAAAAGAAAGAAAAATATATTTCCTGTATTTGAGTTATGTTCTTCAAGCAAGCTACAACGATGAAATTGCGGTACCGCTAGCAACCGGTCGTTACTGTGATGTTTACGGCAGCGGTACAAATCTAAAAATAGTTCAGTTTGTGTTTGCTGAAGTGGCCGTCGCTGGAAAAAATGGCGCTTGGATGTGCGCGACTTATCATTTGATTGCCGATTAAGTCGAGAAGAAGTTGTCCCTTTTTCTATGTGGGTGGGAGAAGAATATGGCGTTCGTAGTCTCTTGTAGGAATGATTGCACAATTTGGAAGGTGGGTTACTCCAGATTTGGTAGGTGAAGGTGAAAAGGAAAAGGGGTGAAGAGTTAGGGATTTAAGTAACTGGTGTAGAGAGAGTGAGAGAGAAGAAAAATGATTTGGGGATTCTCTACTCCTCTCCTTATTTCAGCATTTACTACAGATAGATAAATGGTGATTTCGTAATTTTCAAGGGTGATTAAATGATTCCTCGGCCTGTGTACTTTGAGTTAGAACGTCAAATATAAAGGAACAGAGGGAGTACTAGGAATAAAGTGCTCCTTTAAGTATTCTTCTTGTTTTTTTATAATAAAAAACTTACATTATTTGTCATTAAAAATTAATTTTCCATAAACCCATAACTATACATTGCCAAAATGAATGTGTTTTTCGATAATTACATTTAATTATTGTTAGTGTACACTAACAATAACTAAATGTAATTATCAAAAAACACATTCATTTTGGCAATGTATAGTTATTAGACGAAACAATTCGCAAATGTGTGTAAAAGTAAAATAACTGAATTACAAGTGACCCAAATATATTTTTTTCTAGTGGATTTCCAAAAACACATTTCAAACATTGATATTTAGCAAAGGCGGAAGGAGTGAAAAAGTTCAATTATTTAATAATTAGGCTGGAAAAATCAAAATCAAAAGAATTGTTGCTTTCGTATAAACAAGATGACAATGGCACGTGAAGGTATTAAATGTTGTAATAGTGATGACATGATTTGAAGCTACCAAATGTACAAATTGTAGTGACATGTCCTATAAGGGCCAAAAATTATATTAACTCTTCGCGATTTGGATTTAAAGCTAACTAAACAAGAAGTAGGAAAACCATGATGGCAATCTTGAAAATAGTTGATTTTCATTGCCACGCATTAAATGTTGACTGGTATAAACTCAACTGGGCACAATGGATCGAACCCAACCTTTAGCCATCCAAGACCTAGTCTAAGTAGGCTTTGGGAATTGTAACGCCCGTCCTAATTACTGTTAAATTCTTGTCTTGCATATTTATATGCCATTTTATTTGAGTTAATTATTTAACTAATTGAGCAAGTTTAGGTCCTAATTGTTTAAGTTAAAACATTAGGGTTATTTGTGAAAAATAAAGTTTAAGGGCTAAAATGCTTAAATTGAAACTTTAAGGGCCTTTTTGTTAAAAATGAAACTTGGAGGGCCTAGGTGCAATTTCTTGAAAGTTGTAAGGATAACTTTGGTTGCCTCCTTCTCAGAATCATTGTTTCCCCATTTCTCTCGATCCTTCTCTCTGTTTCACAAAAGGGAGTTCAGTTTTACCCTATTCTCGACTTCTCTCGCTTAATTATGCATCTGTTCGAAAATCCGACTTCGCATAAATGATCAGGGCGGTGAGTAGAGCATTTCCTGCCAAACAGAAATTAGTTTGGGTGAATTTGATTTCGGACTAGGTAAGTCACTAGCTCCCCCTTGCTTGTAATAACATGCCTATATGTTATTCTTGATACTTGTGCTTGTTAATTTCGTGATTTGGTTGAATTTTGTGATACTTGTAAAATTGGGTTGGGACGAAGGGAGTATTTTTATACTAGGTACAGAATACATGAGCCTAAATGGGTTTGAAAGTTAAAAGAAAATTATACTCCTATTCGTGAGACGGTAAAATATTAACTTGATTTAAATATTATTAGAAAAATTGTACCCTTATTTGTGGTACGGGGAAATGAATGGAAGTATCCCTAAATGATTATATTAGTATATTAGAAAATTATACTTATATTTTTGGGACGGTGAAATATTTAATTGGAATAAAAGGAAATTATCCTATTATTTGTGGGACGGTAAAAGAAAAGAAGTGAGCTTGAAATAGTGTCCTGGGTATTGCCTAAGGGTTAGTGAAAGTATACTCCTACGCTTGGGACGGAGAATTTTAGGCCTGGAAAGAAATTTTGTGTTTGCTGAAAATTGTACCAGGCGCCCGCCCACATAGATACCAAGCGCCCGCCCATTTCATCAGAAGTTTTGGTTTCAAAAGTGCTATAACGAGCGGCCGCCCGGTCCATAATAGGCCCCCGCCCGGTCCCCTGTTTCAACAAAAGTGTTGTAAATCTAAATTGAAATGAAAGCTTACCCCTCCTAAGGCATAGAGCCTTAGTATAAGATGTCCTAGTAAGTGTATATGTACCTTTTGGGGCATTAGAACTTGGTCTTGAACATGATTACTCATTAAATTAAAATGAGAACTTGAATATCAAAGTAAGAACTCTTTTAATTATCTTGAAAGTGCTAAGAACAAGCACTAATGTGTTATATATGTCTTGAATCAATGTTGTGTACTTTAGGGGCACTAGAACAATGTCTTGAGCTTGAACATCCAAAGTATAGGATTAAAAACTTGTAAGTATGAGAGGTATAACTCATCTACTTAGCTTGCACTTGAAGTATAAGACAATTAAATCTTGTACATGACTTGAATATCCAAAGATTGGAATAATAACTTGAGTATACGATAATTAATTCTTGTACATGTCTTGAACATCCAAAGAATTTGATTGAGAACTTAAATGTAAGATGATAAAATCTTGTACATGACTTGAAACCAATACATGTGTATGGTAGTGAACTTGAAAGTGCTATGAACAAGCACTAACGTGTTAGAACTATCCTTGATGTGTATGCGCAAATCTTGCACATAATTACTTGATAGAATGTGGCTTGTTGATTACTTGATATATGGTATGCATAACCAAAGAATTGGAATATGGAACTAGATAGAGAATGATCAACTCTACTACATACTTGAATCTAATACGTGTGTATTGAAAGTGCTATAAACAAGCACTAATGTGCTAGTAATTAGTTTTAATCGTGCATATACTCAATGAAGTATATAAAGTATAAAGAAGATATCTTGTTCTTGAGTTGAGTTCCTAAAGAATGAGGGACTAGTGTAATATGAAGATAATTCATAAAACAATGATTAAAGAACACAATATGTGTTGGAAAATGTATTCGATTATTAACGATACATATACGCGAGGTATGATTGTGACTAGGTACAATACGACCTACTCGACTACGTGCTTAGAGTCTAAGATGTTGGGCTCTACTTGAAAGTAAGGGTATCGTGATAGACACATTAGTGTGTTAAAGATTATATGAATATGTACATGCAAATATTTCATATGACAAAGTGATATAGTATGACATACCCTACTACTTGGTTGGGGTCTGTTATTAATAGACTCTAATTTGGCTTGATTGTGTTACGTGGACACATTATGTGCCATTGTTATACTAAATTGTATTTGCAAATATAGCATACGTGTACTTGTATTTGGTGAGCACATGATTAC
This sequence comes from Campanula takesimana, assembly GCA_026119855.1. Lineage (NCBI taxonomy): Eukaryota > Viridiplantae > Streptophyta > Magnoliopsida > Asterales > Campanulaceae > Campanula > Campanula takesimana. The sequence continues at coordinate 16,831 of JAOWBW010002256.1, forward strand.
ATGGTTCCTGAAGGGCTAGTCCACTACTTTTGGACTTAGTTCTATACTCTCGTAGTTCAAGTAAATACCTACTTGTGCATTCTTGTTTGAGTCCAGCTGGTCACCTTGCTTGTTCGGAAATATATAGGTTCACGCTTATCGCGAGAGCTGGGGCTTAAGTGATAATCGGGTCCCTATGTATTTGCGCTTGACCCCTTACTACATGCCATAGTAAGGGCATAGCTTCCTTGGTTGGAGCAATACGCCTGACTTAAGTGAATGCTAAACTCGTGAACACCTCGTGAATCTTGTTCTTGTGAGTGATATTGGTTACCGGGTCCTCTTGTGTACTGCACACCAGCAACTTGATTGATCGTGATTTGTCAACTGCAATAAGCAACGACAACAATGGTTTACTTGGGAGGAATAAGGTTGGAATATCCTTTGTAACGTGTTAGTTTAGCCTTATGTGCTAGTTACTTGATGAGTTGGCTTAGCCTCTCATATACCTGTTACTTGATGACATCTTGAGCATGATTACTTGATAATCTTCTTGATTTGCATGATTACATAATAACATGCTATGTACTTGTATCTAGTAACTTACTGGGATTTATCTCACCCCGTTCCTTGTTTATTTGTTTCCCCCCAGGAAAGCAAGTGGTAATACGTGTGGCTCGACTTAGCAGGGGCCTACTTGGCAGGTTGTTCTTGTTTGGGGATTGTTATCTTTTCCAGTATTTGGTGAGGACGATCTTGTATCAGTTGTTTAGACTCAGTATATTGGGTAGACTTGTATAGTGTTCTTGTAATGCCAGCTTATGTGCTAGGCATGTTTTCCGCTGTGTATAACCATTTGGTTTAAATTTCTTGGTATAGAACTCGTTGTGAGCTATCTTAGCTCGTTCCTCTTGAGAGTATATATGATGTCAGTTTGATATAATCAGGTGTCATTCAGTTTCTCGTTTCTTGTTAGTCACGCGCACCAGGTTCGAGGTTTTATTAGGGAATCCCGGGACTTGGGGGCGTGTCAGGAATGCTTCAATCATAGATGACTTACAAAGACCAACATTAAGCCTGAGACCAACCTTGGCTAGTCGTGTGTTAATCGCGTTCAATTCATTATCAACTGAATTATCCAATCGGCTGGGCAAAAGACTTATCAAATATGTTTCGACATCATCAAATGCCATTTGAGATTATAGAAATGTATCGCTTGAAAATTTTAATAATATACACTCTCTATCAAGAAATATAATGTCATTTTTATATTAATCCTCAAGTATATTAAAAGTGAAAATAAATTATGAAAAAATGAGTAGTTGTGCGCTCTCTCTACCCGTCAAACAACTAAGGAGTTGAACACATTTTGAAAAAACCATCAGCGATCAATATTTGAAGTTTGTTCAACATAAAAGACTAAGTTACCCTAAATCAAAATCACAAGGATGGAGCATGATATAATTTGTTACATTTTGGATGAATTTAACGAAGTTACCCGAAAAATTGATAAGTACAATCGTAAGTAAGCTTATAGTTTTATACGGTACAACAGTGTGAAGCACTGTTAGGAGTATACTCAATCAGTGGCGTATCTAGGTTTTACAGTGAGGGGGGTCAAAAAATTATATAAAAAATTCAAAAAATACACTATTAAAAATAACAATAAAAAACTCACATATAAAGCCTTTTTTTTCACATACAAGGCCACTGGCCATACATAAACAAATCAACAAAACAAATCAACAAGGCCACATGCCATAAAACCAAAACAGCAAGGCCACTGGCCATAAACAACCACACGACATAAAACCACAACAGCAAGGCCACTGGCCATAAAACCACACGAGCAAGGATATCGGCCATAAATAAACATGCCAACAAGGCAACAACTACAAGGCCACTGGCCTCACGCAAACTCATAACAAGATTATAGTTCATAGTTTCTAACCTCCGGGACGGGGAGCCTCATTAGCCTTAGAGTTAGAAGTAGCCTACCCACATGATCTTTTCAAACTTCGAGGAGGACCCATTTTTCTGTAGAAAACAAGGTGGAGTTGAAATCCCAACTGAATTTTATAAAAGAAATTAATACTCCCTCCATCCCAAAATGATCTTCTCATTTGGCATTTTTCCTTGTCCCAAAAAATTATTCACATTTCTAAAATCTAGGCTTAGCAGTGCCCAAACAAAACATGACTAGTGAATCAAGTGTTCGTATCCTTAAAAAGTTTGAATAGTCAAATGTGAAGATCATTTTGGGACGGAGTGAGTAATACAGACAAAACAAAATGGCTGCAATCACAAAAATCTCAATTGAAAATTGCAATACAAACAAGTGACGGTGCCACAGTGGCATTGATTTGAGATTTGATATTGTATATTTTAATAGGAAATCAATGAGATTTTTTTTAAAAAAATCCGATTGAAAGGGTGAAACCATCATTTTTTGGGAAAATTTAGGGATTTGGATTTGGGATTTGAGATCGGAGTAGTAAAAAGAGCGACAAAGAAGAGAAATATACCTGTTAAGAACCGAAAGAATGGTAGCTCCGGCGGTCCGGCCTCCGACTCGTCAGTTCGTCTCGTCGTCGGCGTCTTCTTCGCTTCGCAGAACCGCAATCGCTCTCAGTCTCCTCGATTAACAAATTGCCTGCTACCGGCAAACTAAAGGGATAAATTTGGGTAGATTGTGTAAAAATTGAGTTTATATAGGTGGGGGTTTGTGTAAATTTTGAGGGGGGTTATCTGAAATTTTTGAGGGGGGTTAAAATTATAATTTGAAAAACATTATGGGGCTAAAATGGTATAAACGGAGAAGTCAGGGGGGTCATGTAGGTGCGTCCGCCCCTGTACTCAATAATTTTATGGGTGTGAACAACACCACCATATTTTCCTCTGTTTCACTTTCTTTCAAAGACTAGAGACGTGGGATAGAAACGGCATAAGAGAGAAACTGATTGGCTAGCTAGGTTTTGTGATCAAATCCCAACAATAATTGAAGACGTCTCTAGGGTTTGTTCTTCGCTCGGATTGTGATTGCATAACATTGGTGAAGTGTTGAGATAATGACGAGATCTTGAGGATCTCGGCATATCTTGTATGTATCCTTATTTAGCTAGTTTCCTTCTTGATAAAGATGTAAATAGGTAGGAAATATCTCTTAGCTATTTTGTAGGGATTTAGACTTAGTCTCCAAGAAAAGGTCTTGTATATATTGTATGGGTATGTATCGGCAAACACAAGGACAAATAAAATAAATTTATTTTCTTCCATATTTACTATTCTCGGTTTCAACTTGGCACCAGAGCCCGATTTTGATCAAAGATTATGGCCGGCGGCGATGAGCAGAAATCCGGCGAGAACTCCGAAAAAGGAAAGATGATTAAGGAAGAAAAGAGATCTCCTTATTTTCTCTCTTCGAGCGATAATCCGGGGATGATTATCACCCATGTTCAATTAAAGGGTGAAAATTATGAGGAATGGGCACGTGTTTTCAAAGGATCGCTTCGAGCGAAGACGAAAACAGGATTCATTGATGGCAGAATCCCGCGTCCTGACGATGCGGATGAAGTCGATCAATGGTGGACGGTGAACTCCATGATTGTTTCATGGATCTTTAACACAATAGAGCCGACCCTTCGCTCCACTATTACTTATGTGGACGAAGCAAAGGTTTTGTGGGATGATTTGAAGGAACGGTTCTCGATGGGGAATGGACCGAAGACACAACAATTGAAGGCGGACATAGCAAATTGTAGACAAAGGAAGAACGAGAGCGTAGCTTCTTACTATGGACGCATCAAGAAGCTGTGGGATGCTCTTAATGATTTTGAGACATTGCCAACATGCTCCTACACGGGCTGCAAGTGTGATATTGGGGCGGTGTTAGTAAAAAGGCGTGAGGAGGAACGGGTTCATCAATTCGTCATGGGGTTAGAAACTCCAAAGTTTGAGAACGTGAAGACCTCTATTGTCAATACGGAGCCACTACCTTCTGTGAATAAGGCCTACTCTAATGCTATAAGAGAGGAACAGGTGCTGGGGGGCGGATCTGGAGAACTTCCAACTCCAGCAAGTTTTGTTGCTCGTATAGTTGACAGGGCAGTTGACAGACCAGTTGTGAGAACAGATGGCTCGACAGGTGGCTTGCCAGAGAAGAAGGATATGAGCAATGTCACTTGCTCTCACTGCCATAAGAAAGGACACAGTGCAGATTCGTGCTTCAGGCTGATAGGATACCCAGAATGGTGGGAAGACCAGCGTGGGAAGCCAGCAAGAGGAAGAGGTGGAAGCCAATATTCTTCGGGGAGCAGAGATCAAGGGAAGCCGAGCATAAGGTCCAACAACGCAGAGGTCAGTATCGAAGGAGTTCTAGATCAGGATAGAGCACTGGGATTCACAGCAGATCAATGGAACAACTTCAAGAATTTTATGCAGACACAGGTGCCGACAACTGTCAGCACAACTGGCAGCACAACTGGTAAGATGAAGATGAATAAACGTTGGCTTGTCGATAGTGGAGCCAACCGACACATAACATGGAACATCTCTTTGCTCAATAATGTTCATGATATTAAGGCGGATCATATTGGTCTGCCTAATGGGAGATACATGAAAGCCACGAAAGAAGGCAACGTTGAGATTGCCCCGAATCTTGTTTTGAAAAATGTTCTATATGCCCCAACTTTTAACTGCAATCTCTTATCTGTCTCTCAATTGCTTCGAGATTCTAATTATTTGGTGCACTTTTCTGACAAACAATGTGTTGTACAGGACCGGGTCTCGAAGATTTTGATTGGAGCGGGTGAAATGGACGGGGGGTTGTACTACTTGAGGAGGTCACCGACAACGCAAGTGTGCAATATTAGAGAATCTGGCAGTTTTCAGTTGTGGCATCAGCGACTCGGGCATCCTTCAAGCAAAGTAGTGGGTTTGTTACCTTTTATTAATCGCAATAGTATTAATAAAGACGTTTGTGAGATTTGTTGCATGGCTAAACAAAGTAGGGACAAATTTTCACTTAGTGAAAGCAATTCTAAAGAGATTTTTGATTTAATTCATTGTGATATTTGGGGTGATTATCGGACACCTGCTTTGTGTGGTGCTGTTTATTTTTTAACTATTATGGATGATTGTTCCCGTGCGGTGTGGGTTTATTTGGTCAAGTCCAAGGGTGATGTTTCCCAAATTTTGAAAAATTTTCTTGCCATGGTAGAGCGGCAATTTAATAAACGAGTTAAGAAAATTCGAAGTGACAATGGGACGGAATTTACTTGTTTGGAAAAATATTTTCTTGAAAATGGGATTGAACATCACACTACTTGTATTCGTACATCCCAACAAAATGGTAGGGTGGAAAGAAAGCATAGACATATTCTAAATGTGTCTCGTGCTTTAATGTTTCAAGCCAAGTTACCTATCAAGTTTTGGGGGGAGTGTGTGTTGGCGGCTGGGCATTTAATTAATCGCCCTCAAAGTTGTTAAACGGGAAAACCCCTTATGAAATTATTTTTGGGAAACCTCCTTCTTACTCTCATATTCGGGTGTTTGGGTCTCTATGTCATGTCCATTATTCGCGGCGTGATAATGATAAGTTTGCAAGTCGCAGTCGGCGTTGTGTGTTCTTGGGATATCCTCTTGGTAAGAAAGGATGGTATGTATATGATCTTGATGAAAATAAGTTGCTCGTTTCTCGGGATGTTATTTTTGTGGAAAAGGAGTTCCCTTTTGCTCGCGGTCACGCTGATCAAGATGGAGCATATACGGATTCTGATCCTCTTTGATTATATCTCCACCTTGTTCATCGATATCTGTTAGGAGGATTTGGAGGATTTGATAATATCTCCCCATATTTCCCAGATAGTCGACTGATCCTCTTTGATTAGGCATATCCCTTTCCTAATTTAATTGATATCGTTTCCTTATTTCTAGGTAGTAGAATTAGTATAAATAGGTGATACTTGTAATCAGTTTTATTAATCAAGAATAGAATTCAAGCGTTGTTTATTTCATAAAGAATAAACATGAAGTTTCTCTTCTTGTTCATCCTAGTATACGCCAAATTCATCACATTTTGTCTATTTATGATGTATAACTACACACTTTATATACTTTTGTGTTCTTAGGAGTATTACCAGTTCAAAGATGAAGACCTAGAGAGGGCTAAAAAGTTATTGTACATGCATGTGGCTAACAACTATAGGAACTGGATGTATCGGGAGAGAGAAGCTGCAAAAAGAAAGCACAAGGACTTAAGAAAGTCTGCTAATGACCCTCTTGAATGGATTGGAAAAGTAAAGTGGCAAGGAGTTCTTAAGAAATGGCTTACAAAAGAATGGACAGATAAAAGTATTGCAGGCCAAAAGAATCGCGCCATGTGTGAAGGGGCAGTTTATATAGTGATCCTGATTAGGCCCCTGTTGAGCAGGTTGCTTTGGATATGGTAAGGCTCTTAAACACTAAACTATAAAGAATAAAAATTTGAGGATTGTAGTACATTTATGTGCTTTTCTTAGGTATGGAGTTTTAATGTTTAAATGGTTTGACAAAATCTCTGCACATCCAGTATAAGCAAACTGGACATATGCAGGCCAAGAATCGCGCCATGTGTGAAGAGTCTTTGAAGAGGTACTCACCAAACAAAGAATGAGGAACATTTATGCAAACTCATAGCCAAGCCATTTGGAGGTCTTTGAAGAGACGCACCAAACAAAGACTGAAACCTCAAAAGAGTGGATTTCTAATCGAGCTAGGCGAATTGGGGTAAGCATTATTCCTTAAAAGTATTAGAACTTTGTGATTAGCAATAAGAGGTATATATGTTCTGTTTGCCAAATAATAAATGTTGTTTCTTTTAAAGTGTCATTCCCAGCAGATTAATAAGAGAAGGCCTAGCTATTTATGTATTATGCATAATATTAATGGTTATTTTTATAGGATTCTTTGACTTCCAGTTTTAGTTTTGATATAGGGTAACTTGTGGGTTCTTAACTTGGTTGCGCAATCACTTTTACGTTAAAGTCCTATGATCAAGTTGTTGTGTTTCTTGGTGCACTTATTGCATTTACGTTGTTAGGTCGCATTCATATTGCAGCTTGACTTAGTTACTTTTTGTTGCTAGTATGTGGTCTGCATATAGCAGTTTGATTTAATTAAATGATGGAGTAACATTGCAAGCAACTGAATGCCAATATTTGATGTATATATGTGTTGCATCTCTAATACTCATGTATGGCAGGAAAAATACAAGTCACTCTTAGAAGAAAAGCAACTTCTGATGGATTGGATAAATATGATGATCCTGACTATGGCCTTTGGAAGACGGTTGTTGGAGTTAAGAAGGGTAGATTGCTCGGGCTTGGACCTCGACAAAAGTTTACCTCATCGAAGTACAATGACTCCGCTGCATCCTCATATTTTGATATGTTAAGAGATGATCCAACTACAAAACAACTCCAGGAAGAGGTAAAAATTCTACGTGAGAAGCCAAAGCAGTTTGATGCATTACAAGCTCATGTAGCTCTAATGTGTGAACATATAGGCTTCCCAGTTCCTATTGTTGCTCCATCAAGTGCTCTAGCTACAACAGCTGCTCCACCTTCATCAGCAGAAGCGTATATTCCACAATTTGACCTTGATAGAGACAATACAGAAGACAACTTGGGGGTAAATTTGGAGAATTTTGATGATTTTATTTAGTTTAATTATTTTTAATTAGGACATGATAGTCTAGACATTAGGAGTTGAACCATTTCGGTTTAGTCTATTTTGTTATGACTTGTTCGTTCATGGTTTCATGATGCATGCAAGTATTGAATTTTTTATTTAAATATAAGATAACCTCGTACTCTATTTATTTATGTCATGGTCCTTTGTATTTATTTTTTTAATATTGAGTTGTTGAATGTGTTAATATTATCAATTTCAATAGTAAAAAATGTGTAATTTGTGACCATGTAATGTGTGTGACGGGTATGACTTGTGACAGCAATTGTGACAGACATGGACGTCCTAAAGTTTCATTTTTAAAATATAACTGTGACGGGAAATTGTGACACCAGAAAATTTGAAATTTAAATTATACGCAAAGTTTGAATTTTGAAAACAATCTTTGTGGTGATGGACAGCCCGTCTTAAATTATATTACGGATCCGTAACAAACACTAATTTTGTGACAAAGAATAGGTGACTGATATTGGGACGGAGAAAGTCGTAACAAAATCACTTTTGTTACGGAATGTTTTGATTTATGACAGAATTTGGCCGTCCCCGAAAGCCCATTTTCTTGTAGTGTGTTACACGTATTTATAGTTAGTATTACAGTTGAAAGATGAGTAAATGAATTATTTTTTTAATGTAAAACAGGTGTTACATTTACTTATAAATAATGTTATTTATAAATAATACAATTGTTACATTTAGTTATACTCCCTCTGTCCCGGAGTAAGAGTCCTACCCCTCATTTGCACGCCTATTAATAAATATTGGAAGTGATGTAAATGTTGTGAGTGTAAAAGTAAAGTAGGAGAGAGAATGAGTGGGAGAGAATAGTGAATTGATTGGTGTTGTGAGTATAAAAGTTAAATAGGAGAGAGAATGAGTGAGGTGAATAGTAAAGATTCTTTGCCATTTTAGGAATAAGACTCTTAGTCTGGGACGTACCAAAATGAAAAGTAGGACTCTTACTTTGGGACGGAGGGAGTATTACTTTTGGCAAACAAAAAATATATATATAAAGTTTAAAAAAAAAAAAAAAAATTCTGATTTTTTTTTTTAGTTGGTTTTGGGGGAAACTAGTTCCTGCATAAATTATAAAAAGTCTACTTTTTAACCTTTAAACTTTAAACCCTAAACCCCAAATTTTAAACCCTAAACCTTAAACACTAATCCTTAACCCCTATAAAAACATGATTTTTTATAACTTATGGAGAAACTAGTTCCCCCCAAAATTTTCTCTTTTTTGTTGGTCTTGGGTTGCTGCCATGTGGCAGATTCTGATGGAGCATGGGTTAGGATCTTTTGCTTTGCGGAAAATTTTGTATACGGGTCATGGGTCGACTCGTCATTACTATAAGACGGATTTAGGTGCTCCCACGAAACACCACCTCATTTTCAAAAAGGAGGGAGGATGGAGTAATCTATTACACGTGTAATTAATTTAGGTTATAAGCGGTTTTGGTGTAGCAATAGGCAATAGCTGTCCCAACAATCAAACAATCTTTTCAAAAAAAAATAAAAATCAAACAATAGTGTATACGGAAAATAATTAAAGAACAAAGAGGACACGTAAGTTAGCTGATTAACCAATGAGAAGCCGGTGACGGTGTAGGAGAAACTTCCAGCTCCATCCAGAGCACTACATCTGTATGCAGGCCGGCACCACCTCCCAATTTTCAAGTTCCAAGTTGGTAAACACCCCAACACTGGCCCAACGAAACTTCCAAATTCTCGACCTTTCCAAATTCCCCTTATTTAAACCCCCTTACTCCTAAGGAATTCTACACCAAATCAACGAAATCAAAATATAAATCAAATCAAATTTACTGTATCTGCAAGAAAATCAAATTGAAGATGTTCATGTCAATGTTTAGTACCGTTGATGCTCTATTCGCCGAGTCAATCGGCCAGAAGGTTGCTTTCTCATGGAGTTCTTCCGCTAAGCCTTCTTCTCCGGCTGCTGATTCTGCTTCGCCGGAATCGAATACTAAAAATATCTCCGGTGCATCATCTAAATCGGCCGATGATATCACTAAGAAGAAGCCATTGAGGAACAGGAACAGATGAAGCAGGGGAGGCGGCCGAGATTTGCGCCGGAATTGGACGGCGTCAACTGCTTCGAGACAATCATCCCGTTCTAATTCTTTTTGTTGTTTCACTTTTTGATTTAGGTTTAGAGTTGAGGTGTTTGTTAAAGGGGAAAAATCCTTAATTGAAGGTTTTTACCTGATCATCATTCTTACAATATACGTACATACATATTTGTATTTGTTTTTTTATAGTAGAAAATTTTGCTTATGTATGATGTTGTATGTGTTGCCCTTATGATCCTTGGGTTTTGCCTTTTGATTACACAAAGTGGTTCATGTATCAAATCTCTCCTTAGACATAGACATGCCTAAAATTTCACGTTTAAACCTGATGAACATGCGTTTTGAACCGTTGAAAACCATGAACCGGATGAACTGTTGAACCGTGTGAACGTGAACCGACGGTTTACGGTTCATAGGCGGACTTCCAAAATCGTCGGTTTGGACCGGCGGTCATACTGTAAAAATATACTCCCTCTGTTCAAGAAAGATAGTCTCATTTTGACTTTTTATAGTCAACAAAAATAAACTTGGATCAAGCAGTAGTATTAATTTAATGATCACAATGAAATTAAAGAAATTATTATTAATAAATCACTTAATGATTTATCAATTACAAATTTTAGAATTTCACTAAAATGATTAGATCGTCACCAATGATTGGTCAAAGTTCATTTTTGTTGACTTTAAAAAACCAAAATGAGACTCTTTCCGGGATAGAGGGAGTAAAATATTTTAGAATTTTTTAAGATAAGACTCCTAAATGTCCCCCATTATTATAAAAGGGTAAGGTTGGTTGTCTCCCCTTATATAAATTTGCTTAATGTTAATAAAATGGGCTGGACTCTTGTGAGACGGCTCACAGCCAAACCAAGCCAAGCCAAGCCCCCTTTTCTTTTTCTTATTTTTGCCCTCCAACTTTTTTTTTCCTGTCATTTTTTGCTTGCCAGCAAAAGTAACACTTTTTATAAAAAAATGTAACAATTTTTTCTTATATGTAACACTTTTTTTCCCCCAAAAATGTACCACAAGGTGAGACGGTCTCATCCAAAAGTAACACTTTTTATAAAACAAATTACAATCATATATGCATTGTGTTACACTTCAATTATTACTTTTTCTAACTACAAAAACTATTTTTTAGTGTGTGCAAAACTGCTGTTACATCTTACAATAAAATGTTACTTTTACTTTTTCATAAAAATGTGTTACATTTTTTTACGACGAGCAGCTCACTTTTTTTGTTTGTTAAAAAGTATGTTTTTCTTTTAAAAAAATGAAACCATATCATATCATGGCCTATCTTGTTTTATTCGTCTAGTCGAGACGAACACAACGGTATTTTTAGATTTTTTTTCGACTTCAAAATCTCAAGATATAGCATTTTTAATCCATTAGAGGTTTTTTTTTTTTACCCACGACACGTGTCGCGATATGAGAGGAGGAAAGAACTACAAGCTGGTGGGTCACATGGCGGGTATGGGTAAGATCCGTCTCACAAGGTGAGACGGTCTCTCCCAAGTTTTTGCCTAATAAAATTATAAGGGTACTGTGTCTTTTTTTTCAAAGTATTTTCGTCCCACTCACACACCTTAATTCCCTTAAAATTATGTAATTCAAAATTTCCTTTATATTTATATTTATATAAATTAAATTAATTTATAATGTACAAAAAAATTATAAATAAACAAACTTTTAAAAAATTGATTAAAAATTGCTCAAAATGTGTTATTTTAAGGGAAAAAAATATGAACCGGTGAACCGTTGAACCGTGAACCGTGAGTTAACGGTTCATAAACGATTTTAGTTTTTGTTGAACCGTGAACCGGGCATGTCTACCTAGACACCATTAGTCTCTACTTTATTAGAAATAAAACAATAAGTTAATAGTTTTTAGAAATAAAACAATAAGGGATCTCCCGAAAAATTATTCTTATTAGTTGTCTCCTGTACACCCGCCGCACAGCGTGCGACGGGCCAGGTCAACCAATATTTATTTTTTTTTGTTGCCACCCCCAACTTTTTTTCCTCCCAACAAAAGTAACACTTGTTATAACGAAATGTAACACTTTTTTTAAATGTAAACTTGTAAAAAATGTTTTTGCTGCAATAGATTAAAGATAACCATAAAGATTGACAACTAAACTAATGTCACACTCTTTTAAAAGGAATGTGACACTCTTTTTTCAAATGTAACACTTTTTTTTTTCAAAATTAACATAAGATTGACAAACTAAACTAATGTTGCATTTTATAAAAAATGAATGTAACATTTTTTTCTCAATTGTAACAGTTTATATTCTTAAATGTAACATTATATCTGAAATGTAACAATTTTTTATTGAGAAAGTAACAATTGAAACATAAACCCATTTTGTTTTTTTTTTGTAAAATTGATGTTACATTTGAATGTAAAAAAGTGTTACTTTTTGAATATGAAACTGATACTTTTATTAGAACAGAGTGTTACATCTCAGCTGACAAGCAACTCAAACTTTTTGTGTGTAAAAAAATGTTTTTTTTAAAAAAAAAAATCAAACCATATCATGACCTATGTAGTTTTATTCGTCTCGTCGAGACGAACACAACGGTATTTTTATTTTATTTTTCTGAGTTATAAATCTCAAGATATATCATTTTAAAGTTTTTGGGTTTTTTTAAAAAAGAGGACACGTGGCGGCGCGCGGCTGAGTGAACCAGCGAGTGGCTCACAGCGCACCACGTGTCGCTCTGTGGATAGAAGAGAGGCGGGTCGGACGGATCGGGCCGGCCGGCGTCGCGTGGCTGTACAACCGCCGCATTTGAGAATTGCTCTTATTATTTTATCAATTTTCATAATTATTTTTCAACTAACTCAAATACTCAACTTACAACTAAAAAAAAAAAAAAAAAACTGAACAAATTTATTATTTTAGAAAGTGTATTAAATTATCAAGAGTAACCCAATTCATGAGCCCAAAATAGATCTAGTCCTACATAACCCAAACACATGTTAAGGTTTTATGGATTTTTTTTTTTTTTTTTTTGTCAAAATTGGGTTTGACGTAGTTGAAATACTACTATGCGACTAACGCGTTGACCATGCCAAGGACGACCCACCAGTAGGAAAAGAGGAGAAATAAAACATGGCTTGACCCATACAAACAACTCGCAGCATCACCACGTAACCTGTACCATTCCAATTAGGAGACTTTTCCTTTTTCCTATTGGTTTTCGGATTCCCAACCTATTTAAACCCACTTTTCCCCTTCTTCGTCTTCCAACTTCAAACATTAAGATTTTCCCCAATTATATACTCTCTCTCTCCCCCTCTCAACTTTTGGGACACAGAGATTAAGAAAAGGTAGTATATATTTTCTTCTCGTCGATCTCCACCAATTCAATCTTCAATCGAAGAGCTTTTGCAAAAATCACGAAGATGGTGATGTCATTGTTTAGTCCTGTTGAAGCTCTTTGCGCCGAATCAATCGGTCAGAAGCTAGGGTTTTCTTACGCTACTGCTAATTCCAATAATAATAATAAATTGGAGAAGCAAACTATGTCGGAATCGGAGAAGAAAACAGAGGGATTAAAGAAGGTGGATACTGTTAAAGATGGTGGTAATGCTAATCCATCGTCGTCGTCTTCTTCCAATTTGAATTTGAAGAAGCCACAACAGATGCACCAGAGGACGCCGAGGTTTGCGCCGGAGTTTGACGGCGTTTTCTGCTTCGAGACAATCATTCCTTATTAATTTCTCCGTATTTGTCTTGAAGACGATTTTTTGGATTAGTTAATAGAGGAGATCATAGTTTATGAAGCCATCTTTATTTAAGTTTTTGCCTCTTAGGATAATTTTTTTTCACTAATTTTGGATTCTATTAATTTTGATTCTATTTGTTCTTACACAAGGCGTTGCTTAATATTATTGACTTCAATGAACAAGTTCTTGCCCTTTATTTTTTTCACATTTACTTTGTTTCTTCCATGATACAGTCCAAACCCGCCTCTCTTAGAAAATTTGTCTTATTTTGATTTTTTTATTTTTTTTTGTTCAACCTGAACAAATAAACTTTGACCGCATGTGTGTCAATCTAATGATTACAATAAAATCTTAAAAAACTATATTGATAAATCACATAACGAATTGTTAATTACAATTACAATTACAATTTTAATTTAAAAAAAGATGTTTTACATTCTTACTACGTTTTATGCCGTACTTAAGAATTTACATCAGCAAATTTTCATACCCCGTTGTTTGGAGTTGAGCACTAGAGCAAACACTCTGTTGCATGAGATCTCTCGATCTCATCTTCCCAATCCTAATTGCTTCCTTTCTCAAATCTCACATGTTTTGGTCAATTTTTGATAATTGGACAAATATAAAGAAGTAGGGTACAATGGAATAAAGAACTATGAAATTCAAGATGTATGAACAAATGATTTAACGAGGAAAGCTCTTGAACAACTTGTTCGCCGGCATAAAACCTCAAATGATGGAATTTTATTAAGCTTTTATGGAGGTACAATGAATGAGGGGAAAATACTGAGAGAAAGAGAGTATCAGACGTGAGTGTGCGAAAATGTGTATGAAAATACAAGTGGTATGCTCTCTTTAAATACTGAGTAAAAAGAAATAACAAACTAGCTAAGTTATCCCTTAAATCTCAGAAGTTGGTTGAAGAGATAAGGTTGATCCTTTGGGAAACGTTGAAGACTTCTATTTGGCATGTGTTGGTAAACGGCATGTGCTCTTTGACCTAGTCCATGGGATCTTCACGATCTGTTAGTGGTCCCTGAAAAGTAGGATCAATGATATACCTGCAGAACGTAATTGGCCAAGTTGCATGATCAAGACGTTAGGCCAAGTTGAAGCTTCAAGTTGTTTTCAGCATCCTGAAAGCTTCAAGTTGTTTCATCATGTTGAAGCTTCAAGTTGTTTTCAGCATGTTAAAGTTTCAAGTTGTAAGATGTAGCTGATTTTATCCATTCTACACATGTTGATATAAACAGGTACTCTTATTAACGTAGTATCTCAATCTTTCACGATGAGATAGTTAGTTTCACTCAGGATGTCCAGTCGTCAGGATGTAAAGTGAACATGTAGAACTAATCATGTAAAATGTAAGACGTAAACTCAAGATGTTATCTCCAGGATGTAGATGTAGTGCTGTGAGATTTTTCACCCCAAACATCACCCATGTTTCTTCTTTGAGTTTTTTTTGCAAAAGTGGCATGCGTACTTTGTGTAATATATCAATTTGACTCGCGTACTTAATAAACATCAAATGTGACATGCGTACTTATGATTGGCAAGATTTTTAGACTAATTTTTAACCATCGTTAAAAATTTAACGGGACGGTCCATGTAAGCTTCCAAATCGACCTAAATTGCTAACAGGCGTTAGTGAATGTTAACGATCACTAATAAGTTAACAAATATTACAATAGAAAATTTCAAATTGACCCTTATAAATTAAAATAAACCCCAATAACTTAAAAAAAAAAAAAAAAGGAAACCACCAAGTTCTTAATAATTAAATTTATATATTTAATAAGTAAATTTATCATTGCTTAAAAAAATATTATTAATCATTATTTTCTTTTGTTTTTAAATTTTTGATAAAACAATACTATTTTCTTTTGTTTATGTTACCAAAATATCATTAAATACATATTTCCCCCCAATTATAATATCCCCACCATCATTACTACAAAACAAACTCAATTCCACCATCTTTGATTGAAAGTAGCATCACCACCATCACCATTCCACCATCAATGGCCTCTCAACATCCACCACCCATTGCCACCAACATAACGATTCGCACAACCTCATTCAAGTAGATAAATTGGTCGGATTTCAAAATTATAGCCCGATCTAGAATTAGGGGCGCATTGGAAATGAATGGAAGAGAGATATTTCAAAGATTTGTAGAAGGTTGGAGATTAGATTTGTAGAAGGAAACAAAAGGAGATAACCAACCGCAAAAAGGAAATTACCGGTTTGGATGATCAGTTGGCCGGTCGTTAACGGAGAAGGATGGGGCGGGTGGGGAGGAGGACCTAAAGCATAAGAGTGGACGACAAGGATGTTGGAGACAGAGGGGGATGGAGCAGCCTGACTGGGTGGTAGCTGTAGTGGCGTGCGAGGGTGGGGTAGGCGTCGGTGAAGAGTGGAAACTGGAAAGGGTAGAGAAAAGTCAATGAAATTGGGAAAGAGGGGGGTTGTGCATCTATAAAAGGGATAGTGTGTTAGGTTTGCAGGAATCCTAGAATCCAGATTAATGGGGGTTACATGGTTTTTCTTTTGGCATTTTGCATTTTGGCCCTTAAAGTTATGATTAATATATTTAGAAGTTTTGATTGTAATATATGTTAAGTTACATGGACCGTCCCGTTAAAATTTTAACGGGGGTTAAAAATTAGTCTAAAAATATTGCCAATCATAAGTACGCATATCGCATTTGATGTTTCTTAAGTATGCGAGTCAAATTGATATATTGCACAAAGTACGCATGTCACTTTTGCAAAAAAACTCTTTCTTCTTTTCTTCCCTGACCCCCCTCCATATTTCAATTTGCCAAATTGTTATTCATTTGAAGTAACAGATAGAGGTGTGATAAAATGGTTGCGGGTACTATTTACATCGTACTATTATTATAGTCAGTGGTGGCGAAGTCAATATTTTTTTCGGAATAACAATGATGATAGTATACAAATTCAGTATAAAGGAGGGTCAAAATATTAATTAGTGCAATTTATTTTTAATATTAAGGGGGTCAAATCAAAATGTACAAATCCATCATTTCTTTTCAATTTTTTTGGAAGTACTAAAAATCTAAATCAACTCATTCCAAAATTAATAGGGTCGAATGACCTCCTTTAGCTTCCAAAAATCTAAACCAACTGCAGCCATTGTGTTTTGATAAACACCAATATTCCAACTCCGAGGTACCTAGCAATCTCTATACATGTGGTATTAACCATACATTCTGTGTCTTAAGTAAATGGTGTTCTGTTCTACCTAATGTTTTTATGTAAACTTACAAGCTTTAACAATCTTCCGGGGTAAGCTGGAAATGGACTAAGGAAACCAATGGCAAACATTGTGGCTAAGGAGATGAAGAGAAGTCGAATGCTCGAGTTGGCTCCTCCATCAGTGTGATCACTTCCATGATCTTCATTCCTTTAAAACCATTGTCCCTCCTGTGTCCTGACTAATCGTGTACCTAGCCGTCTCCTTCCTTTCTCACTGTGTCTGAATCTGTTCTCTCCAAACAAAATCTTTCGGTTTTCTTCTTTTCTTCCATTCCTCATTTCCAATAACACGATTCTTTGTAATCCAATTGCTCACTGTTATGAATCTGTGTTATTGTCTCCAAAATCTTGCTTTCGTTCTAAATTTCTTGATTGAGCCTTGGGATGGATCTTTCGTTTGTTGAGAGTCAGCGATTTCTCTCCTTTCTTAAGAGCCTTGAATTTCTCCCTCTTGTTGAGAGTATGATTATTTGTTTGTTTGTTTGTTGTTTTTCTTATCAAGCAATTGTGGCAAATCTCTCATTCTTTCCCAATGAAGTGGATGTAATTTTTCTTAGTACCCGTGGATATTTCGTGGCTTTTGATAGGCCATTTCTCGTCCACCTGGATTCTCTAGTATACTGAGTGCTTTGTTGGGTTATAGAGCCTAAACCAACTAGGAGTGATGATTGGGTGGAAGTCTAAACCAAAGGAGCATTTGACAATTATAAATCTTTAGTGGATAACAATCATTATCTAGTCATAATAATATATGGTCTTCCTTTGCCCGTGGACGTAGCCAATAGGTTGTTGGTGAATCATGTTAAATTTGTGTTCTTGATTTGTCGATTTGAGTTCGTTATTATCTGTCATCTCTTATTAGGTTTGATTTACTATCATGCCTCATTAACAGTTGAACAAAACTTGTGTGGGACGGTCTCACACGCACTACAAGAAAACTGACAGATACCGACGGAATTTACTGACCGACACAAATTCGTCTGCATTAGCAACGGATTACCAATGAAATAACGACGACTTAAAGAAGGAAAACAAAACATGCAATATGGGACGAAAATACCGACGGATTTAGTGATGGAAATATCGACGAAATCATTTCCGATTCTAATCTGTCGCCATTTTGGCACCAAATTATTGCGCGCATTTCTACCAACGGATTCATGACGGATTGCATGATTCAATTTCCTTTTTTTTATTTTTAGAGTAGTGAGGGATGTAAGTCGTCGCTATATTCACAAAAAAAAATAATAGGATATTTTATTTATTTTTGATGTAGCGACGGAAAAATGATGGATAAAATAGGTTTTCGTTATTTTATAAGTACGACGGATATAAGCCATCAGTAAGTTAATTTAATAACACGCTCATAAGTCGTTCGATTTGCCGACGGATTAGAGACGGATTAAATCCGTCGGTAATTAAATTTAAAAAAAAATAATATGAATTTGGATCTGATACTAAAGTCTAAAAACCCTTTTCATTCATAAATCCCCCAGATATCAACGTCGCACGCAGACGCCAACCATCACGGGCGAATCGTCTTTGCCCGTTCTCCGGCTCAACAAACGGCAGCGCCGGCGTCATCGTGGATTCTCCTTGCTCTGATTGTTAAGGTAATTCTCTCCTCTTTCAATTTGTCTCTCTATTGCAAATTAGGGTTCTCTCTCTCGATTACGAAATTAGGGTTCCCCCCCCCCTCTCTCTCTCTCTCTCGATTACAAATTTGGACATTTTTTTCTATCTAACTCCTATCTCTCAATTACTAATTTGGGATTTGATTTTCCATAGCTCTCTCTCTCTGAAAACAATCTAAATTCCCATTGTCAATACCTTATAGTGTTGGGTTAATGCCTTTGAATTTGGGACGCCGAGTTAAAGGATTAAACAACAGAGAGATTTCGTAATTCCGGGACAGAGCGCAGAAGGACGGTTTCCAAGTCAGTTTTGGACTAGGTTTCCAAGTTCCTAAGAGATTTTGAGATAAACTTTACTAGTATAAATAGAGGCCAGTAGTTTAGATTAAAATCACACCTCAGATTGTCATAGACAAATTATTAGAGTGCTCAGAGAAGATCAATAATTCTAGATCTAGGGTTTTAGCACAGTCAGGAATTTTGTGACCAAAATTCGTGCTAGCATAGATTAGTGTGATCTTGTAAAGAATTCTCCAGGTTGATAATAATATTCTCTCCCCTCCCCGTGGACGTAACCAAGTTGGTGAACCACGTAAATCCGTGTTCTTGTGATTGCTCGCTTTTCTTATCAAGTCTTGTTATTGCTCTAACAAGTGGTATCAGAGCTTGGTTGAAAAGGAGAATTAGCATCGACGGAAGAGATCCAATATCGAAGAAAAACAAGGTAGCATTTTCTGGTCCGTTTTTATCCAGCGCAGTGGTGAAGAAAATGGCGTAGCGAATTCGTTCACCGTTGGATCGTGCTGATATTCGGTGAGTAGCTTCGGGACTCATAGATATTCGATCTGAACGGTGGAGATTGGATTTTGATGTCCGTAGCATCTGAAATTGTATCCGGACAGAAGTTGCTGGTGTTTTGTCTTCGATTATATGCGTTTGGAGTTTCTTGTTGCGATTTCTCTTAGTGGCACCAGAGCTTTGGTTCGTGGTTAGAGATTCAGGGATTCCGCTGCAGAGAACAAGTAGATGGGTCAAGGAGTAGATTCGATTGACAAGTTCAATGGAAATAATAGTTTTTCTCTCTGGCAGATCAAGATGAAGGCTTTGTTGGTAGACAAAGATTTATGGGAACCGTTGAAGATTGCAATCAGGGATCGTAAGGATCCCAAGGGTAAGGCAGTCACCACAGAAGGTACAGCAGAACAGTCAGAGAAGGACAAGATAGCAGCAGCGAAGGAGGTGGCGGCATTGAAGAAGTTAGATCAGAAGGCTCACGCCAAGATCATCAGACAGTTGGATGATGAGATCCTAACCAATGTTGCAGGAACAAACTCCGGAAGCGATCTTTGGTTGAAGTTGGAAGATATGTACATGACACGTTCATTAACCAACAAGTTATACCTGAAGAAGAAGCTATATGATTGTCGTATGACTGAAGGTACGCCCATAAATGATCATCTTGACAGATTTACTTCTGCATTACTTGAACTGCGTAATATAGGAGTAGTTGTTTATGACGAGGATGTAGCCTTGCAGCTTTTAGTATCTTTACCTATGTCTTATGAACATTATGTCGATTCGTGCATAAACCGTAAAGATGGGTCTCTCTAGAGGAAGTGAAAACTTCTCTCAAGACGAGGGAATTGCGCAGAAAGGCGAGTGGGAATGAGACAGGTACCCAGTCATCAGGTTTGGTTGCTAGTAGTAGCAACAGCAGGGGTTCTAGTGGGAGGAAGAACAATCAAGGTAATTCTTCACACAAGAAGGGTCCGAAACCTGGGGATATCTGTAATTTTTGCAAAGAGAAGGGGCATTGGAAGTTCGACTGTCCCAGAAGGAAGCAAGGCAAGGCACCAGTCACAGCAGAGGCCATGACGGCTAGAGATTGCAGTTCAGAGGAGGATTATGCTATCTGATGCGTGGATTCTTGATTCAGGAGCGTCTTACCATATCAGTCCTAGGAGAGAATGGTTTACCGGTTATAGGCAGATAGTTGGCGGTGATATAAGCATGGCTAACAGTGAAGTCTGCAGGGTTGTCGGTATTGGTTCGATCAAGGTCAGGACTCATGATGGTAGGGTTGTCACTTTGAATGAGGTTCGACACGTTCCGCATATGACGAAGAATATGATTTCTCTTAGTCAGTTAGACAGCAAAGGGTTCAGTTTCAAAGGTAAAGGTGGAGCAGTTAGTGTCTGTAATGGTTCAGAAGTGATGCTGAAAGGTCTTAAGCGGGGCTCCTTGTATTTCTTCTAAGGAAAGACGCTTGCAGAGTCGACTATGGCTGCATCAGAAGAGGTGAACGAGGGAGATATACTTTCATAAAGTTTAACAAATCCACACTTGAAGTTCAAAGACTTCCACTGACTTTCAAACAAACTTTCACAAACGAAACTATTTAGCCTGAAGGCTTACAAACCTTTATACAAATGTACTCACACCAACATTATCCAAAATATAGGTGTTACAAGACGATGAAGTCAAGGAAACTCTACCCAATAGGTTATACATTTATGTAATGTAACCTTGACAAAGCAAAACCCAACTCTTACCACTTTCAACGTCCTCCCGTGCCAAAGTGTCCTATCCCCTGGACTTGCTTTTATCTAAAACAGTAAACAAATAAGGGGTGAGAATGAATCTCAGTAAGATACTAAAATGCAACTACGTTACATGCTGATATGATAATCATAAAAAAACAATATCAACAAATAATCATATAGCATATAGCACATAACATGAGAGGCTCCCTATCGCCAACCGTCCCATACCGGTTGGAAATAACGACCAACTCATCATACAACACATAGAGTAGGAGTAAACACTCCTACGAGAATACCAAGCCAAGGTTTACCGAAGTAACATAACCATATGAGAATACCATCTGAGAAACCAGTTGAGAAAACCATCTGAGCAGCATAAATAGCTGAAGCCGGGATCCCGAAACCAAACCATAACCAATAGAACCAAAGTAACAACGGGGCAGCATCAATAGCTGAAGCAGGTTCCGGAACCATATAACACAACAACAACAATAGCGGGTGAAAATGACACAAAGTCATACCCCTAAATACTCACGCAAGGGAGCGAGTTCATCCCATCCAAGGCCAATCTGGACTGAGGATAAAGGTACCAGTGGACAACCTTATAGTGAACTTGGCTTGTGTGCCACTATAATTCTCCCACTGCCCGACTCAAGGTACCAATGGAAAACCTTATAGGGAACTTAACTTGTACCCCTATAATTTTCCCACTGCCCGACTCAACAACACAAGACCAGCTGGACTTACACGAAAGCACAGTATTAAATACTTGCTAAACAACAACAACTAGGGCAATGATTCTAAAATAAGGAACCAAGCCAACCACTTCAAAAGATGCAAACACGTTACTCATAAAAGAGTTCACAACATTGACATTAGGTCACAACACAATCCTTTATTAATGACATTAAGTCACCTCACAAGCTTGCACCCATTCACAATTAATCCAAAACACATCAAAAGGATGTTCCATAATACCCATTTAATACTTAGTTAAATTCCACATCCCAACTCATTTTTTCTAAAATGAACTATTAACAAACACTAGAGTGTTCCACGGTGCCCAACTAAGTCAACTAGAATAGTACTACGGAACCTAGACCGAGACTACACCTTGATCTTAAATCTCAACAAAAAGACAACCATTCTGATCTGGAACCATGCAGCCAATAGAACCATTTCATATTACTCGAAAAGAGCTTTCCAACGATAGTTTACACGTCCAAAACGGAGTCCGGACGAAGAAGTTATGGACTCCGGAAGATTGAACGTAAAACGGACAATTTTATAAAATGTTCGGGCCGCACACATTCAAACTCCCTGTTTTGGGGTCCGATTTTCACTCCTTTCATTCTAAATCTTAGGAGTACCTATATATACTTCCATCCTAACATTTAAAGACAAGAAAAACTCAACTCCCGTCCCACGAATAATAGTATAATTTTTATAATATACTTATTTAACATTTAACTCAAGTTAATATTTTACCGTCCCACGAGTATGAGTATAATTTCAAACACTTATACTAACATTCTCAAGTATATAAACATACTCCATATACATCCTAGCATATAAACCAAGTCACTTACCCAGTATAATTATACTCCCTTTGTCCCAAATAAACAAGTATCACAAATAAATTCTTTTCACAATAATTTCACCACATATTACACATATAGCAAGTATATGACCATTTTACTATTTAAGGGGAATTAGTAACTTACCTATTTCCGGAGAAAGTATCGCAGAAATATGTTTTGTTCGGGTAGAAATGACCTGCTCAACGCCCTGATCATTTTTATATAATTAGTTTTTTAAAACGGGTAAGTAATTAAAAAGATATAAAATCAAAATGAAATGAACTTACCCATTTCTTTCTCTTCTTCGTAGAACAGAGAGAGTAGAAAAGTTAGTGTGTGTGTGTGTGACTATTCTATGCGCAAAGAGAGATGAGATAAGTTTGCTTTTATAAAAAAAAATCTTTATCTAATTTCTACTTTGGTCCTTCTACTTTCAAGTTGAGCAATTAAACCCCTGAACTTTGAAGTTACACTTTGGACCCTAAAGTTTCAACTTAATCTTTTAACTTCTTTAATCATTATTACTACTAACTAAATAAATAACACAATTAATCTAACTATATGAGCAAGTCATAAAATATGATGCAACACATAAAATGCACACATAAATTCAAATTAAAATCCCCAAAAATATAAAATAAATAGGGACGGGTTTTGGGGTCATTACAATCACTCCCCCTTAAAGAAAATTCGTCCTGAATTTTAGGGTTACTTACCACACGAATCAAATAACCAAAGGTATTTCCATTCAAGTATCTTTAGAGGTTGGAGTAGACTTGAGAGTCTTTGATGTTCAGCTTTAACCTGTTGATAAATCAAACACTTGATACGTAATCCACTATTCCCCATTTCATATTATTCCACTAGAAATGCTGCTTCAAATTATGATACATCTTGGTACTCTCGGATAAGTAATATACTTGAACTCGTAATCCTCATCAAGAATTTGACGTTTAATTCCATCAATATTGGTACACATAACTGCCATCTATAAGTTAATACTCCTTCAAGACTAAAAGAAATATCTTCAACTTTTCTATCTTTGGTTTATCCACTATCTTTCTCAACACGAGGTCATTCTGTTGAGCATCTTTTATCCGTTGAATTAAGATTAGCAAATCCCGAATATTCGCAATTATCACCCCATGTCTCAATTCATGTAGACACCAATCCCGTACATCCTCTAACATCTTCTACCCTCGGACCATCCTCGAAACTATGTAAGATTTCTGACTAATAGTATCTACAACCATGTTTGCCTTGCCCAGATAATAAGAGATGGTGCAATCATAATCCTTCAAAAGTTCCATTCATCTACGCTGTCGATTTGGAAAAATCTCAAACATTGTTTCATAAAGATAATGTTTCCACTTATGTAACGCAAAAACAATCGCAACAAGTTTCATGTCATGGGTCGGATAGTTCTGTTCACAAGAAGTTGACTTCCTCGAAGCATCACTGTAAATAACCATCATTCCATTAGGTAACGCAAGAATCAGTACAGTGGTCAATCTCTTCTTTGATTCCTCAAAACTGACTTGACATTTTTCATCCAACATATATGGTATATTCTTTTAAGTCCACTGAGTGAATGGTGTAGAAATCTTGAAAAACCCCTCAATAAATCTTCGATAATACTCCACTAAACCCAGAAAATTTCGCAAATAACTGCTTCCCTCGGAGCCCAGACAAAACCATTCGCAAATATTGTTCATGTTCCTCTCGAGATTTAGAATAAACAAGGATATTACCGATAAAGACAACCACGAAAGTATCAAGATAAGGTTTGAAAACCCGATTCATCATATCCATGAAAACAACTGGAGCCATTCTGTAAGGTGCCTCAGATATAGGAGCTGTACCTGGAAGTAAGTCAATACAGAACTTGATTTCCCGGTCAGGAGGCATAGAGTACTCAGTAGAAACCACATCAGGAAATTCTTTGACAATAGGCATATCCTCTATTTCAGGCAACCATTTAGTAGTATCAAGAACACTGGCCAAGAATCCCACACAACCACGATTCAATAACCTCCTAGCCTTCACATAATAAATAATATGAATCTCTCTACCCCAGGGAACAGTTTTAAAAGTAAATTAAGAACATCAGGAATAGAAATGTAACCACCTTTTCAGCACAATCAACAGATGCATGATATTTACCCAAACAATCTATACCTAAGATAATATCAAAATCTTATAATGTTAAGATAACTAAATCAGCAGGTAAAACATGCTCACGTATACGCACATCACAACTATGCAACACCTCATTGGTAACCAAACACTCCCCTATAGGAGTAGACACCTCTAACACATAAGGTAGAGATTCAGAAGACAAATGCAATCGAGAAGAAAAATGCACAAACACATAAGAATGCGATGAACCAGGGTCTATAAGTGTACGTGCCCTAAAACTAGACACAGAAATAATACCTCCTATCACATTAGAGGACTCTGAAGCCTGTTGATGAGAAATGGCAAAGACATGACCCTGCACCTTAGGCTTTCCTGAAGAATCCCCTCCTGGCCCTGAGAAGACCCAACTGCACTTCCCGATGCCTGTACTCTAAATCTAGGGCAATCCTTTCGAAAATTACCCAACTGACCACAATTCAAACATTTGCCCTGCTTTCTTCCAACATCTTTTTTCTGATGCCCTTCTTTCTGACAATTTACAGACTCCTCTGTTCTGGCTCCTGAAGTGTTACTTTGATTTCTATCACCTGACTGTCCTTGAGAAGACCTTTTGAATTGTGAAGATCCACCTTGATTTCCTCTATTATCATCACGTTGTTGTTGTTGCCTACCTTGCCTCCATACACCTAACAACTCCATTTTCTTCTTGTGTTCCTCAATATCATGCTCCACTTGGTAGGCTTGATCAACTGCATCTTGAAAATCTTGTAACTTGTGGGATACTAGTTGAGTTCTAATCGCAGTTCTAATCCCTTCACAAACCTCGTAGCCTTTCTCTCCTCAGTTGCCACTAAATGAGTACAATACCTGGAAAGCTCAGAAAATTTAGCTGAATACTGAGCCACTGACATAGAACCTTGCTCCAATTAGAAACTCCATTTCCTTCCTGTCTTGATCTACCCGGGGAATGAGTGTTCTTTAAACTTTCCCAGAAAATTCTCCCAGTATAGGGTACATGAGTCTCATCCCATTTAGTTTTCAAAGCCTTCCACCAATGCTCGACAGCTCCATTCAGTTTATAAGTAGCAAACTGACTTGATCTTCCTCAGAACATCTCATAGCATCAAAGATCTTTTCCATTGATTCAATCCACCTTTCTGTCTTGCAACCCAAGCGCCCTCTTGGTTGACCAGGAGGCCCAGAACTTTCCAGAAATTCCTTGGAGGTCCTCCGACCCTAAATACCAATATAGTCCTCTTATTTTAGATTCGTTCTATTGTGTGTGACCCTCTAGGATTATACTAAGTTGGCAATGGGCTCAAACATGATCCCATAAGATATGATTAGGTTCTAGCAAACCGTCATACCTACCCAAATAGTATAACTAGATACAAGTTCGCATTCCTTTAGAATATGTCACAATCCCTTTGTCCACGATGTCATTGAACACAAGTCATGGTCAAACAGTCAACTTGTTTTGTTCAATACTTTCTCGATTCCGAATATGTTGATAATTCAAATGCTATTGATCCAATCAATCCATTTGAGTCCGGCCGAACATTTCATCAACATCATTCCTTCGAGGGGCCCAAGCTTGACATCTCTCCGTGGAGGGACAAATCCATTTAGCTTATTATTTTCCCACGGGAATCCGATTATGCCAACCATACCCTTTATAACTATCGTGTTAAGGTAGCGTTTGAATATGTCAAACACAACGTTCATCAAGTGGATGACTATAATAACTTCATGTCTAAGGATTCAAATAACATAACTAATATGATATATATGTACGACATGGACCATGACATAAATCTCATACAGCGGGTCATGTCCAGTACCTTGTTCTAAACAAGTACCCATAAATCTAACATGATCATCCCATGATCATTTAGCCTTTATACTAGTTCTTAACAAGTACTAGGGACGGAGATTATTATAAGTAAATATGAACAACAATAATAATCAAAACATCTCTTTATTGATATGAAATAAATGATAACAATTACAACGTTTATTAAACATGCCTAGGGCACCACTACCAACATCCATCATATCCCATTGGTTTCATCTTCAGGAACTGGGCCAACCCATCTCTTGATGGTGCCTGTTCCCTCTCTTGCCTCTGATCATTAATTATTTTCATTGCAGCCTCAAACATACTTTGGAACATTATTCGAGCCTCTTCTCTTGCCTTATCTTGCCCTGATGGCCCAGAATTATCTCCTTCTGTCCCAACCATTTTAAATGAATACCTGCATAGAACACTCAACGTTACTCACTCTATACTCTACTACCCTCCTAGGTCATTTAGTCATTCTAGACCATCTACAACCTAGCTCTGATACCAACTGGCGCGCCCCAGACCCGTGGTCCTACTTGGCCCCACGCTCGGGACACGATTGGAAGACGTTATAAAACACCTTTAGAAATTTTTTCGAAATATACTTTCATAAAGTTTAACAAATCCACACTTGAAGTTCAAAGACTTCCACTGACTTTCAAACAAACTTTCACAAACGAAACTATTTAGCCCGAAGGCTTACAAACCTTTATACAAATATACTCACACCAACATTATCCAAAATATAGGTGTTACAAGACGATGAAGTTAAGGAAACTCTACCCAAAAGGTTATACATTTATATAATGTAACCTTGACAAAACAAAACCCAACTCTTACCACTTTCAACGTCCTCCCGTGCCAAAGTGTCCTATCCCCTGGACTTG
>JAOWBW010002256.1:44367-103508 GCA_026119855.1 Campanula takesimana
TACAATTTTTCTAATAATATTTAAATCAAGTTACTATTTTACCGCCTCACGAATAGGAGTAACTTTTCTATACTTTCTTTTGACAAACCAGTAGCCTCCTTTTTCAAGTTCCTTCATATGCACTGCGTATATTTATACTCCATTCGTCCTAAAATTACAGTATCACAATAATTGCTCAAAACGCAATTTTAACAAGAACAAGTACGGGAATAACATATATGCTGTTATTACAAGTAAGGGGAGTCAATAACTTACCTAGTCAAAAATCAAGTTGACCCAAATTAATTTCTGATCGGTCTGGAACGCTCTATTCAACGCCACGAATATTTATCCGGGACCAGAATCACGAACGGAGTGATAATTAATCGCGAGGAGTCGAGAATAGGGTAAAATTGAACTCCCTTCTATGGAACAGAGGAAAAGAACGTACGAGAAGAATTGAGAAAAATGAAAATCAGGAGAAGGCAACCCAGCCTTTATACTTATAACTTTCGAGAAATTGCAATTAGGCCCCTCAAGTTTCTACTTTGACAAAAAGGCCCCTCAAGTCATATTTTTTCACAATCACCCAAAAGTCAAAACTAGACATTTAACCACCTATAATATTCTAAAGCAGTTAAGATTTTAATTCAAGTAAAACTAGCACATAATATGCAAGTTCAAGAATTTAAGCAAGCACGTCAAGAATTTAAAAAATAAGTCAAATATTTAACGAGATTAAGGATGGGCGTTACAAATGGTGCTATTGCTCAAGCAAAGGAACCAAGAGCACATCAGAAATCCAACACATACTTAGGCGTTTTCATATCATTCGAGAGATCGTTGATAGGGGAGACGTAAATATTGCAGAGTACCTACTGATGACAATGTTGCGGACCATCTAACAAAGGACTTCCACAAGCTAAACATGATGATCGTGTTAGGTCCTGGGTATTAGATACATGGGAGATTGGGCCTAGGGCAAGTAGGAGATTATTGGTAGTGGTGCCCTAGGCACGTTTAATAAACGTTGTAATTGTTATCATTTATTTCATACAATAAAGATATGTTTTGATTATTATTGTTGTTCATGTTTACTTATAATAATCCCCGTCCCTAGTGCTTGTTAAGCACTAGTATAAGTCTAAATGATCATGGGATGATCATGTTAGATTTATGGTACTTGTTTGGAACAAGGTACTGGACATGACCCGCTGTATGGATTTATGTCATGGTCTATGTCGTACATATATCTCATATTAGTTATGTCATTTGAATCCTTAGACATGAAGTTATTATAGTCTTCCACTTGATGAACATTGTGTTTGACATATTCAAACGCTACCTTAACACGGTAGTTATAAGGGTATGATTGGCATAATCGGATTCCCGTTGGGAAGAATAATAAGCTAAATGGATTTGTCCCCCACGGAGAGATGTCAAGCTTGGGCCCCTCGAAGGATGATGTTGATGAAATGTTCGGCCGGACTCAAATGGATTGATTGGATCAACAGCATTTGAATTATCAACATATTCGGAATCGAGAAAGTATTGAACAGACAAGTTGACTGTTTGACCATGACTTGTGTTCAATGACATCGTGGACAAAGGGATTGTGACATATTCTAAAGGAATGCGAACTTGTATCTAGTTATACTATTTGGGTAGGTATGACGGTTTGCTAGAACCTAATCATATCTTATGGAATCATGTTTGAGTCCATTGCCAACTTAGTATAATCCTAGAGGGTCACACACAATAGAACGAATCTTAAACAAGAGGACTATATTGGAATTTAAGTCAAAGGACCTTGGAGGAATTTCTGGAAACATTCTGGGCTGTTTGGTCTACCGAGCGGGCGCTTGAGTCAGACCAGGCGGGCGCCTGAATTAATTCCAGAAAGCCAAGGACCTTCTGGTCATTCAAGCGGGCGCCTGGTCCTTTGCAGGCGGGCGCCTGGTGCTGTCGGCTGAAAATTTCCTAATTCGATTAGGAATGGTTTTTGGCACAAGTTACCTATTTGGAATAGGTCTTAATTGTGTATAAAAATCCCAATTCGGCCAGACCATATTGACTAGTGCTTTTGTGAGTCTCAAAAAGTTTGAGAGAGATTTTATTTTGTTATAAGATATCATTGATTGAGGAACAAAATAATTCACAAATAGATTCTATATAGTTCTTTATTAAATTGTGAAAGCGTGTTTACAATTATTGGTCTAGCAACCAAGATCGAAGAAGTTCCTTTGATATTCGTTCGAAGTGTGGATACCGCTAGAGGGTGAATTTTATCATCTTACAAGTTCGTGATTTGTTCGTGATAAAGCTTCAAGATTTCCACCAAGACCAAAGAGAAAAGTTCATAGCCATCAAGGGTTAGTTATTCCTCTATTCATCTTCTTGTATTTGATTTAATCATATGAACGGATCCATGGCTTTGGGTTTCTTAAAAATTTAATTGCTATATTCCGCTGCGCATGTTACTTAGAAACCCAACACGTGTGCCATTATAATCCCTACCACTGCCCGACTCCACAACAAGAAGTACCACCTGGACTTTACACGAGAGCGTAGTAATAAATACTTGCTTTAAACAACAACCGGAGCATGATTCCAAAGTAGGGAACCACACAAGCTCATCATAAAGATGCAACAACGTTACTCATAAAGAGTTCACAACACAATCCTTTACCATTGACATAAAGTCACAACCCAATCTTTTATTAATGACATTAAGTCACAACACAAGATTGCACTCATTCACAATTAATCCAAAACACATCAAAAGATGGATACTCATAAGGAGTTCTCATCACAAAGATGCAACACACTACTCATAAAGAGTTCACAACACAATCCCTTAACATTGACATAAAGTCACAATAAAATCTTTTATTAATGACATTAAGTCACAAATCAATTTCTCAGATTCACAATCAATCCCTTATCTACCATCTTAGTATCCCAAAACACCCCATCTTAAGGGCTCATACAAGGACTCAAAACCTAGACAGGGATTGATTCTAACTCATTTGGGATTTAACACTTTTTGTTCAACAGGGGGCCTGGGCGATCGCCCAACCTAGCCTGGGCGGTCGCCCATAATCAAAACTTGGAACCCAAACCCTGCCATCTTGGGCGGTCGCCCAGGGCTAGGGATGGCAATTCTACCGAACCCGATCCGTATCCGAGACAATCCGGCCGGGACGTGTGGGTTTGATAATAGCATTTCAAAATCTGGCGGGTTCGGATACGGGTTCGGATTCTGTCCGAGATCCGTCCGTATCCGACCCGTATCCGACCCGTATAATATCCGAATAGGTTTATATCCGTATCCTGACCCGTATCCGCTCCGTATCCATCCCGTATGATGCTATTTACTATTTTACCTTATTTTCAAACTTTATTACTCCCCTTACCTGATATATGCGATGTTCAATTCTTAGGTTCACAATCAAACCCGCCGTTGTTGCCGAGAGAGAGAGAGAGGGCCGACGTCGATTGAACAGGGAGAGTGACGAGTGACGACCTCTCCGGCCACCACCATCCGTCTACGACACCGTTACCCTCCGCCGTTGCCTAGAGAGAGAGGAGAAAGGGGATCGGCGACTACCTCTCGACAACCTCGAATCGATCGCCGCGTTCGCCGCCGCCATGCCTCCGACCAGGTTAAGAGAGAGGGGCGACTGCTCAGCCGGGGATTATCTACGTACAGCGTACAGGTATCATTTTCTTGATTTTTGTTTCAATAAATGTCATAAATTTATAATGCAGTGGTAATTTGAATTTTTTTGGGTATGATTTTCTTGATTTTGGTATAAATTTTTGGAATTTATACATCTTTAGGGATTTTTGGAATTTATACCTCTTTAGTATATAAGATTATGCCGTTTAATCTTATAATGTTGGGTTAATTTTTGGAATTTGGGTCTGCTTTTTTGAATTTGGTTTGCAAAAAAATGTCTAATTTAGGGAGAGTCAGTCAATTAAAAAAAAAAAAAAATGGGCGGATAATACGGGCGGATACGGATTCGCCATAATCGGATACGGGCGGGTTCGGATACGGGGTCAACTACCTCGGGTCGGATACGGGTTTGGCGATATCCGGACCGTATCCGACCCGTTGCCATCCCTACCCAGGGCCCCTCTGGGCGGTCACCCACAAGCCTAGATTCAGAATTTCCAATTTCTCCTGCAAGTCAATTTCATCCGTCCAAGCGTAGGATTACTAACACTTATACTATTACCAGGAGTGCAACAACCATCCAAAAACATTACTTTCAAACTTAACTCTTCATTTCTACCAAAATACTTCCTTTGTCTCAAAATTACAAGTATCACAAAAATCATCAAAATCACAAAATTAACACTTACAAGTATCAAGTATAACATATATGACCATTTTAATATTTAAAGGGGAATTAGTAACTTACCTATTTTTGGAAAAGTATCGAGAAAATAATATTTGATCGGGTAGAAATGACCTATTCAACGCCCTGTTCATTTTTATATAATTAGTTTTTTAAAACGGATAAGTAATTAAAAAGATAGAAATTAAAATAGGATGAAACTTACCTTTTCTTGTCAAACCCTAGGAAAGAACGAGAGAATGTTGCTGAGTATGTGAGCACAGAGGAAGGAGAGAAGTGATAAGCATATGTTATAAAGAGATTTTTGCCCCAAAATTATACTTAGGTTACTCTAGTTTCATTTTCAACACTTTAACCCTTGAACTTATATTTTCAATAAGGACCCTATGGTTTCAACTTAATCATTTAACTCCCTTAACCATTATTACTATTAACTAAATAAATAACACAATTAATCAAACAATATGTGCAAGTCATAAAATATGATACAACACATAAAATGCACACATAAGTTCAAATTAAAATCCTCAAAAATATAAAATAAATAGGGACAGGTTTTGGGGTCGTTACAGCAGTGATAATGAGCAGAGATTGATCAACAGAGAAATTCGTTGGTGCGAGTTTGGGCAATGGATTTGGATTATGAAAGTTGCAAGAGAGAAAGATTCAAGTTTTTCAGACTTTGATAGACGATTGATTGCATAGGTTTGCACATCATGTGAAGGAACATGCAATAGGCATACGGGATACGTGTAGCAGATGTGCATAGTACGTGCAGCATGCGTGCAATGCACATGCAGATTTCGTGCAGAAGACGTACAAAGGGCGTGCGGAAGGGTACATAATATGTACAGCAAGCGTATGGGGTATGCAGAAGTTGCTTGATATGCAGGAGAATTCAAAGGTGGAAGAGATAATTAATTGGCCATAAAGCAGCTAGGAGGAAGGTTGTGTGGTCGCCTTCGGCTGTGAAATGTGGAGAATTGCCGTGGTAGCTAACTTGGTAGCTCGTGAGGAAGATGATGTTGTATACCACATACAACATGTTTTGCATGGTTTGTTGCCTGGAATGCGAGGATGGTGGGGGCCTAGATCACCATGGTGGGAGAAATTTCGCCAGGAACGATATGTTGATAGAAAGTTGATTGAGAAGACTGGCCAGCAAGAGTGACAACTTGACCAACAAAAGCGTTATCCAGAATCAGTTGCAGATAGGTTGTCTTGGTACACATAAAGACCAAGACTGTGAAGGCACGCGATCGCATAGGGGTTCGTGGGTAGAAACAAGGAACAGACGAGTGGAGATGATTGTATAGAGGATCACTTTGGGAAGTGACGACTTAGGGCAAGAGAAGTTTCTGGCAGTTATGTTGAAGACCTACGCTTCGCTTAAAATCGTTTGTGTGGGCTTTGGTGAGCCTAGTGATGAGACTTTTGGCACAAGTCGAATGTAGTGGTGACAATGTGTGAATAGTCATTCTCGGGTGGGAATTTTGACGGAGATGGTAATCATGTGATTTGGTTTCGTCTTCAGGTGGGAGATTGTTGGGTTGTGGAGACAAAACTTAGAAAGAAAATGAAATTAAATTTGAGTCATAGAAGGATTTAATGGAATTCCTTGTTTGACTAGGTTGGAATTTAATTTTCCTTGTGATTCCTTGTTTAAGTGGAATTATGAATTTAATTATTTCGGGTTTCCTACTTAGTTTAGGTTTTGGACGTGTTGCCTATATAAACCAAGTGATGGCCATAAACATTGTACGCACACTAGAGAAAAATAGTCAGAGAGAATCTGTGAGTCACGAAGAGAGCCAAGTGAGTGCTAGCCTTTGGGTGTGCCCTTAGGGGCATTCCATGAATGGGTTGAAGCATGTCTAGGGTGAGATGTGTGATGAGAGTGTTTACATGGAGAGGTTATCTCCTTGCGATATAGAGCGGTAGGCTTTATTGTAAACAGACACAGATTATGATATTAGTGAAATATCCTTGCTTGGCAGTGCCCCCAGATGTAGTCATTGTTGTTGACGAACTGGGTTAACAAATATTGTGTTATTTTCTTGTTGATTAGTTTCATATTATTCGTATGCATAGTTGTTGTGTCTCTCCATTATCAGAATTGTATGGAAAAGAACTGCACGGATATACAACAATTCTCTAACAATAAGGAGTCCATCATTCGAGCTTTGTAGTGTTTAAAACTTCTTGTTAAGAGAGTTTTGATTTTGGATGTTGGCGGTTTGTATAAAAATAAAAGGTTATTATCGATTATTCTCTAAAGTTCTGACTTTTTTTGGTTTGTACCAAAATTTTGGCGCCTTTTTTTTAGTTTTCTTACACAATCACATTAAAGTGTACTCACTCCGTCTTAAAACAGCTTCACCATTTAGGAGTTGCATGAGAATTAAGGAGAGAGTATTATTCAAAAGTGTACTCCCTCTGTCCCAAAACACCTTGCACATATTTTTTTTTTGGGTGTCCCATTGGTAAGTCTCATTTCCTAAAATATTCAAAATATATTGTTTTTTTATTCTCCCTACCCCACTTGTCATACTCACACACCTACTTTTGGGCCTCACTTGTAAATCTCACTCAACTTATCACACTCACAACTTCTTTTCACTCACAATACTTTTGAATATATATACTCAATCCTTAATTCCCGTGCATCCTCAAAAGTGCGCAAGGTATTTTGGGACGGAAGGAGTAGTGATTATGGTTGTAAGGGCAACTCCGATAATAAAGGTTAAATGCAAATTTTTAATACCTATGTTGAAGTACTAGTATCTCTAAGGGGGCGTTTGGTTTGTAGTAAAGTGGGGGAATGGAATGCCCAATTCCCTTTGACCAATTCCATTGCCATGTTTGGTTCATTTTTTTCAAAATTTCAATTCCATTGGAATGATCAATTCCTTCAAATGAAGGAATTCACCATTCCATCATAAAATGGAAGGAATGCTCAATTCCATCCATTTCATTCCATTGATGGAATTGAATAATAATAATAATAATAATAATAATAAATAATAATAATAATAATAATAATAAATAATAATAATAATAAATAATAATAATAAATAATAATAATAATAATAATAATAATAAATAATAATAATAATAAATAACAATAATAATAAATAATGATAATAATAATAAATAATAATATTAATAAAAATAAATAATAATATAATAATATATGAAATAATAATAATAATAAATAATAATAATAATTATTATTATTATTATTATTGTTATTTTTATTATTATTGTTTATTATTATTATTACTATACTAATTATTATTATTATTATTTATTATTTATTATTATTATTATTTCTTATTATTAATATTATTAATATTATTATTATTATTTATTATTATTATTATTATTTCATTCCAACAGTTTTGTCTTGAACCAAACATGAATTACCTAGGAATTGAATGGCAATTCAATTCCATTTCGTGTCAACCAAACACAAGGTTTGACCAATTATTTTCCTTTCCAATTCCTTCAGGATTCCCTTCCATTGACCATTCCATTCCTTCATTTTTTTTCTGCCGAACCAAACGCCCCCTAAAGGTAAACGAAATGGGTATCAAAATTTAGGTAGTACTAATCAAAGTAACAAATTTGTTGCTCCTTCCGTCCCAATTTAAGGTTTTACTTTCCTTTTTGGTATGTCTCAGTTTAAGATTCTTAGTTACTTTATTCCTTAAATGGCAAATGATGAATAGTATTTTGGACATTTTTGTCCTCATAAAGTTCATATATTACAAAAAACCCATCACTTACACATCTACTTTTCACCCACTTGCTTTATGAATGGACAATTATATCTTCCACCCACTACTATTTTTGACTCAATTTTGCCTTATTTTTTACTCAATTTTGCTTTGATTCATTAATAAGCGTGCAAAGTCAAACTAAGAACATTAAACTGAGACGGAGGGAGTATATTGCTTAGTACCACACCAAATTTTGGTAGCTATTGTTAGAGCTTTAAACACTTGTCAAACATAATACAAAATTATTTATCTTGATAAAAGTATTTTTACAAAATATATAATTAAAAAAATAAATATGTAAATTTAATTCGGTTTTTATATTATTATTACAATACTATTATTTAAATTAAAAAATAATTAATTAAAATAATGATCATGTTCTGAAATTATTTTTCATGTTAAAAATATTATTAGAGTTAATAATTATTTTTTCGTTTTTAGTTATAAAGTTAATAACTATCAAAAATTAATCTGATACTAAAATTTAAAACATATGGTTGGAGATAGTTTTTGATAGTGAATAATTTTTCGTAGATAAAATATTTTGATTTTGATAACCATGAAGCTA
Source organism: Campanula takesimana (assembly GCA_026119855.1). Lineage (NCBI taxonomy): Eukaryota > Viridiplantae > Streptophyta > Magnoliopsida > Asterales > Campanulaceae > Campanula > Campanula takesimana. The sequence goes on from JAOWBW010002256.1 coordinate 53,064, forward strand.
GCATCATTGTTGGAGTTGCTGCAAGTATAATGATTTTGAGAGTGGGACTCACATTTTGAATGTGTGATTATGATAAATGAGAAAATCTGAGAAAAAACGTGTTTTACGTTAAGGTTGCGTAAAACGTGTTTTTAAGTTTGGCGCGGTGGCATTTTTGTAATAACACGAAGTTGTTTAGCACTGATCGTAAGTGCCAGTGGTAGTGTAAAAAAGTGCCAGCACATGTACACTGCACTTATTGACACTACCACTGACACTTTTTAATAAGTGCCAGTATCAATTTTAAAAAGTGCCAGTGTAATGGCTGACAATTATTAACACTACCACTGACACTTTTAATAAGTGCCAGTATCAATGGAAAAAAGTGCCAGAGTACTTACTTGCAATTTTTAACATTACCACTGGCACTTAAGAAAAATGTCAGTTTCATGTATATAAACGCCAGTTTGAAATCACAGGTTTTTTGTAATACTAACATTGGGCATTTACTATGGTTTTCAGTATTTACGAAAATGCCACCACTTGTTTCGAAGTATAATGTCCAGCGTATTTGAAAAACACGTTTTTCCTTTGCTTACGGAAAAACGCGTTTTTCAGAAGACTCACTCGTGATAAATAGGGTAGAATGAATAAAAAAAATTAGACATTTTTAAAAAGAAAAAAATTTATAAATGAGGCATTTTATACTCTCTCCGTTACAGACGAACGTCCTTACTTTCGTTTTTGGTTAGTTTCATACTTTAGTTTTTAGTTGCTTTATTACTTAAAATGGATAATGAGACTCACTAGTCATTCTCACAACAAACACACTCTATCCATTTTCTCTCTCCTACCTTTTCCTACTATTAGGGTTGAGCTCGGCTCGGTTTGGCTCGGTTTTAAGCCAAAACCGAGATCGAGCCGGAAGTTATCGGTTTCATAGTATTTGAAACCGCAAAGACTCGGTGTGTTAGTGGTTCGGTGGTTTCGGTTTCTGCTTCGGCTTCGGTTTTGGTTCGGTTTTTCAACCATTAGCACGAGAATATATTGTTGGGCAAAAGTGAAAAACAACAACTTAGCTTACTCAATCTCCCTTGCAGATTCATAGATGAACATGTAAAATATACATTCACGCAGCCAATTCTAAGATCACAGACATAGAATCGACACAAATTAACCAATTTTAAAAAGAGGAAAAATAATTACGCAAAAAATAGGGATTTGCAAAAAATCTAGGGTTTTTGAGAAAGAGAGAGAGAGAGAGTACCGAATTGAAGAAAGTCAGAAACGAATATGTGAGAGGAAAGAGTAAATGAGGTTTCATCAGATCTAAAAGCCCTTATCCACCGCTATTTCCCAGCTCGCCATAATTGCAGTGCCGATCTCGGATCTCCCTTGCGCACAGTTGAGCAGCGTTGTCGATTGAGGGAGGGAGCTAGGGCAAATCGCGTCGAATGAGATGTGCTGGGTGAAAAAAAACGAAAAGTCTATATATAATAAATGGAAAACGACACAGTTTAATGTTATCGGTTCGGTGTGTTAACGGTTTCCTAAAGCTTAACACCTAAACCGGACCGAAAACCTTCGGTTTTCAAAACTAAGTGAACCGGACCGGTTTAAAAGGCTCGGTGTCGGTTTTTTCGGTGTCGGTTTTTCGGTTTTTAACGGTGTGGTTCGGTTTTTCGGTTTTTTTGCTCACCCCTACCTACTATACTCCCTCCATCCCATTCGAAATAAGATTTTGGTAAACTTGACTTTACTTTGACCAAGTATTTTAAAAAAATATTATAATCAAAATAAAAATTTTAAAATAGTTATTCTATCACAATTAATAATACCCTCAATAACTATTTTTAAATATATTTTAGGATAATTATTTCTTATTTAAATTACATGATCAAAGTATAAAAGAAGCTACTAAAATCCTATTTCGAGCCAGACAGAAGAAGCACATTTTATACTCTACATTTATTTATTTTTAATTTTTATGTAAAATCAAATTAAAAACATAAAAACTTTAGTTTGGAATGGCGGAGAATGTCCATATGGAGTGTGCAATTTTTCACCCTATAAATAAATTTTTAGGCAAAAGATCCCTCCCTATATTTATCACACACATACCCAAAGAGTGTTGACGTTTGGATATGAAGCCATCGCACATCCACATCATTTGGTACAGAAAACAGATTTATTACTACTGAGAAAGATTAACATGAAGGATGTGACGTGAACATACCCACACCCACAGCCTACACCTACACCTACACTTACACCTATTCACTCCACTGTACTACCAGCCTTGTATCTCTTCTCTACATAATAAATGCCACGTGGGTAATTATCAACACTCTGATCATAATCAAATCCTCGTCATCCTTCCATCATTTTCACCCCTAGAGTGAAACTGTTACTTTTCTCGTAGTAAATACAAACTGGTCCACTATCGATGTATTGGTGTTTTTAATTAAAGTGTGCTGGGTCCATTATCGATGTTGCCAATGAATTATCGTCACCACATCTTGTATCCTTCATTTGTAAGCCTAGCATTGCCCAAGAAAAAATAGCTACAAAATGGTTTATAAAATGAGATGTCATAATTGTGTTGTTATTTTTAATTAGAGTGTGACGGGTCCACTATCGATATAGCCAATAAAATATCACAATCGCATTTTGTAATTTTTGCCCATAAATAAATGTCTTACTTATCTAACGTTCTCAAAGTGTACAAGTAACTTACTAGAAATTATTCGGAACACGTTCTCAAAACTCGAAAAATGATTCTAATCAAGCTAGCTTGGCCGAAGAAATGCTTGCTATCAATTAAGTATTATTAAAATCATATTTAGTCAAAATTCTTGTAAACCATTTTATCTATGTTTGGGAAAAATGTGTCTTTCTCGTGGTGATGTTTTTCAAATTTAGAATTGACTAATTACGAAAATGATCCGCGTGTTATTTCAGATTATTATATTTACTTTCGTACTAGTAAAATAATCAATCCAGCCTGTGTACATTTTACATAATAAAAAAAGTAACTAAAAATGTTAATTGAAGTTAACAAATGTTAGCTTTCTAACAGATACTACCATCAAAAATTTTAAACAAGAAAATCGTCTCCATGTCCATCCCCCTCCTTCTTGCCTCTTCTCTCTCTTGATGTAGATGTGTGGATGTAGTTGACAATTTTTACTGGATAAATGCGGATTTCGAATCGCTGCACCCCTAGTTAGCTCCATCCAATGGTTCCGATTGGAGACACCTCATTTTAGCTCCACCCAACTGATGAGATGTAGCCGAGCTCGGTGGGACCCACAAAAAATTGAAATCATCTAGCCGCACAGATGATGAGCTCGCATATGTGGCCTCGATCTGAGCCATTGGATGGAAGGATGCAGCGGTTCCGGGTCCGATATATGCACCCCCATCCAATGCCAATTTGTGATTTTTCTCAAATTAGGGTTTTGTGTGATTAATTTGGGTCGTCAAGCCTCACATTAAGTTATCTGTTTTCTTGTCTCTCTAGGTAATGGGTTGTTTCAAGACGTCATTCTCTTATCTCTATGGGTTCATGGCTAGTTAATTACCCATATTTTTATGTTGTGAGGGTGTTGTGTTGTGAATCTCCGTATTGTTTTGAATTTCAATGGTGGTTGTTATGGTGGCATTGGTGATTGTGGTAGCAGTGGCAATGTGTTTATTTTTTTTGTCAGATGAACTGGGGTTTACCTAGATCGGTTATTTAAGTCCATTAGAAAATTTTAACGGGCGTTAAATAATTTAATGACAGTTAGAAAAAGTAAAGTCCATTAGAAAAAATGACGAATAAATTGTACTTTTGGTTACTTTTGTTAATAAAAGAGTAAACTGCTTTTCTGCCCCCGTACTATGGCTCCAACATCAATTTGACATTCGTACTGCTGAAACAAAAAATGTATGATGCGTACTATAGTTTTATTAGCAAAATTAACCAAAATATTATTCAATCGTTAATTTTTTTATCAGGCGTTATTTTTTCTAACGGACATTAATTTATTTTAACGAATGTTAATAATTCAACGAAAAAATAAGGACCTTTTCACATATCGGTCATTGACTCATTTTTATGTTCGTTTTAATCACTGACCTACTTATTTAATGTTCGATTTCACCCTTCCATCAATATTTGTCAAATTTCCTGTTAAAATTGCCTATATATGGCACAATAACAACTACCATCCTACCACCATCATCTTAACCACCACCGGGAAGCACCACACCACCACCATTCAACTATGCTTCACTCCAAAAACTAAACTAAAAGCAAATCACCTTCACATCCAAACACCATAAGCAATCACAATCATTTCCAAAAACCCTTTAAACGTATATCAGGTAAAAATATTAAAAAAAAAAACTGCAAATTAAAAAAGAAAAAAAAGACAACAGATTGGAGTAATGTCGCAAATTACCCATATTTCAAATTCTTACCCGACCTTCAAAGAAGATAAAGTTGAAAAACCAAACCATATGGTAAATTTGGATGCAGATATTCGAAATGAGTAGGGGAAAACAGATTTGAATCCAAATATTCATCAATTTTTAGAATCAGATCCAAATCTAAAAGTTTTGATCTCATCTCCACTTTCGTGAAATTTTAAACCAAAATCAGAGGGAGAGAGTAGGGGTTAGGGAAGAGGGGTGAGGGCGACCAAAGAAGAATATGAAGGAGATGACATGGACGGATGGTACGTTTCAAGAACCGTGAACGATTTTGACCGGAGAAGGATGTGGAGGTTGGTCGGATGTTGACGGTGAAGGAACAGAAGGGGGGGTGTGTGGGGAGAAGACGGCAGCATAGGAGCAGGCTACGACGGTATTGAAGAGGGGAAGGGCGACCTGGAAGAATGGGGGTGGCGGCTGACGGTGGAGGGGGAGGGTACGCAGAGGGAAGAGTGCGGAGTGATTGAAATGGGGGAGAGAGATCGTGATTTAGGGCTAGAAGTTTAATAATTTACACTTTTACCCCCTTATACTCTTAAAGAAGAAATATCTGGTCAATTCAGCATTTGTAAATTTTAATTCAAGTTTCCGTTAAATTATTAGCATCCGTTAAAATAAATTAATGGTCGTTAAAAAATTAACGTCTGTTAGAAAAAAAATTGACGATTGAATAGTATTTTGGTTAATTTTGCTAATAAAACTATAGTACGCATCATACATTTGTTGTTTCGGCAGTACGGGTATTAAATTGATGTTGGAGCCATTGAAAGAGTATGAAATACTCTTAGTTTAATATTGTGTATCTTTGTGATTCTGATTTAATTAATGTATATATTTAGAGTTTATTTATTTTAGGAATTAGTTGTAATTATTTAGGAATAGTTTATTTTAGGATAATTATTATTATTTTGATTTACTTGACTAACCTACTAATGTTTATCTTTGGTTAGTATTTTGTATTTTAGGTGTTTATTTTTAGGTGGACTCTCATAAGGAAAGTTTGATTGGTTGCTTGAAGATCTCTTGGATTGGAGTGGCGGCCAAGAAGACTTATAAAAGCCAGTCGGCATCTCCTCTCTCTTTTACGGATTCCAGATCATAATTTCAGAGAGAAAAGGTTTAGAGAGTCCTTGTGTTTTCTTAGAAGTTCTTCCCAAAAGAACTCTAAGTGTTTGAGTGTTTTAGTTTGTTATAGAAATCTAGAATAGTTTGTTCTTTTAATAACTTTTGTTTCTTTCATTCGACTTGTATTCTGCAAGATCGCTTTTAATATATGAAAGTTTTCCAGCAAGTAATTTCTTACTGAAGTGTTTAATTTATTTCGTTTTATTTCCGCTGCATATTACTCTGTTCGTCGTGTCAACTGACAGGACAACTGTCTTGACAACTGTGAGCACAGTTGTACTCACAGTTGGTCGGTTCCCAGAAAACAGTCCTAGCCGCTTAATTTATTTCATTTGGCACCAGAGCCTGGTCTCGACATACTGAGATCGATCTTTGAAAGTGGCCATTATGGACTGTGAACAAAACAAGTTTTTGGTTTTAATGATTGTGCTTGAAAATCTTAAAATGAAAGAAATGAAACCATCAAAGATTTTTCTTCTAAATTGATAAATATTGCAAATGAGTTATATGTGTTAGGGGAATCAATCTCTAATGCTAGACTCATACGCAAAATATTAAGATCCCTTCCAGAAAAATTCAACATGATAATCTCTTTGGTAGAGGAATTTTATGATATCGAGACTCTAATTTTTGACCAACTTATTGGAGTCTTAACCATTTATGAATTAACCCCTGGTGTGAAAAATCATTTTTCTGAAAACAAAAGATCTATTGAGTCCGTTCAATGTAGAGCGTGTTTAGGATTCGGACACTATGCCCATGAGTGTGCTAACACACTCAAAAAGAGAGGGATGAGTTTTTCTGCAACCTTAAGTGATTCAGATGATGACGATCAGACAACAAACTTGTCATTTTTACGATCATCACAATCCCCCCTTTCTGACAGTGAATCTGACAGTAAAGATGAACAGTCAACTGTCAACACAACTGTCAGCTCAAATGGTACTAATGTGTATACCTGTTTTAACTCCACTTCTGCAGGTGAATCTGAAGAATCCTCACAGGAAGAAGAGGATAGTGCCACGTATGAGGACCTCCACAATACATACGTTGAGTTGTTTGCAGAATGGTCCAAACGAATGGATCAACTCAAGGAGTTCAAGAAGGTAAATGAAAAACTCACCTCTGAAAATCTGAAATTAAAGGCTGAGAATGAGAGGTTGTCGAGTGAAAGTGATACTCAAAAGGACTCCATAGCTAGGTTAGAAGTCATGCTTACCAAAAAGGACAATGAGTGTGAAAAGTATAAAAGCAATCTTGAAAAAGAAACTAACACTCTCAATAAACTTAACAATGGCAAGGCTAAATTGGAAGAGGTTCTGAACATGGGGAACCAAGGAAAATCAGGTTTAGGCTATGGAGATCCATTGTTTGTTAAGGAAGGTGAGGGCACTTCAAAAAACAATGAGAGATTCAATGCTAATCACGTGTCTCCTCATAAAAACAAAAGAAATAGAAAAAGGAGATACGTGTGTCACCATTGTTTTGCCCCTGGACATATACGTCCATTTTGCTACAAGTTGAAACAGGAACTTGGCTTGGAGAAGAACAGCAGCCACTTGACAAGACAACTGTGGGCACAATCTGACAATCAGTTGCCCTGTCAACCGCCCAGGCAGCAGCATGTCGAAAAAAAGACTTGGGTAAGAAAGGACACTTTACAGTGTCAAGTCGTGTTTACCTCCTTCAAAAGTAGTGAGGAAGGAGCTTGGTACTTTGATAGCGGCTGTTCTCGTCATATGACCGGTTCTCTTGAGCATCTCATAGATTATGAAGTCTTCAAAGGAGGAAATGTCAATTTTGGTGGAGGTGCTAAGGGAAAGGTCATTGGTAAAGGTACGTTGTGTGTTGACGGCTTGCCAAATTTGCACAATGTCTTACATGTAGACGGGTTGAAAGCAAATTTGATAAGTATCAGTCAACTGTGTGATGATGACTTATTTGTTAAGTTTGACAAGTACAAATGTGAAGTTTTTGATAACAAAAGTGTGTGTGTTCTTTCTAGCATTCGATCCTCTGATCATTGTTACAAGTTGGTTGAAAATCATTTACGTTTTAACTCAATTTTTGATAATACTCCTGATTTTATTGTCAATTGTGTTGAGGATGATGTTTCAGGTTGCACTTGGGAGCATGAAAGGATTAATGATGAATCTGAACCTAAATCCACGAAAGAATCTGCAGATGCACCAACTGTGAGGACAACTGACAGTCAAGATGAACAGTCAACTGCCATGTCAGATGGTCAGACAGCAGCAGATTCTGGTTCAGATTCTGAAATCTTGGAAGATCAGGTAAGCAGAGGCAATGATGATGCTGCAAGCATACAAGGAGATCATCTAACTTCCCAGGTCATTGGGGGAGTGGATGAAGGAATGAAAACAAGAGGAAAACGAATAAATTACCGGGATTTAGCCGGTTTGGTATGCATGAAATCCACGTACCATCAGGTAAGCTCTTGTTGTTTTGTTGCTAAGTTTAAGCATGATAGTGTGTCAGAAACCTTAAATGGTAATAATTGGATCAATGACATGCAAGAGAAAGTGGTAAAATTTGAAAGCAAAGATGTTAGGTTCTTGGTTCATAGGCCATCTAATGCTGAATGTATGGGAGATGTTACTTGTTGTACTCAATTGTTGAATATGAACCAGATAATAAAGGATTATGATCTTAAAAGTAAAACCTTTACTGTATTTTGTGATAGCTTAAGCTCCCAGAATATTGCCAAGAATCTGGTACAACATCTCCTAACCAAGCACATAAATATTATGCATCATTTTATTAGAGATCTCGTTGAACAAAAAATCATTACTCTTGAACATGTAAGCACAACGGATCAACTTGCTGATATCTTTACCAAGGCTTTGGATTTCGAGAGATTTTCTCTCGGACTGTGTGATACCAGTTGACTGCACAAGTGTGCAGACAACTGACTGCATAACTGTATAATTGTATATTACAGTAACCACTAATTAAAAAAAAAAAAAAAAAGGTCTGCATACATTCTATTTGCACGATTGTCTCTTGTGATCACTTGGTCTTCTTTAGTTCCTTGACTCCGAGTTTTGACCCTTGAATGTGAGACCCTTCTTGACTTGATAATAAAACTATCTTGTTAATTCCTTCGTGTTGTTTATCATGGAGTGGGCATCAAATCTAAGCTTGTGGGAAGAACAAGCTGCCTCCAATCTTTGCAGTTACTACTTATTTAGGCAAAAAGCTGAAGTGTTTACATACATAACTTGAGATCAAGGGTAACACTGTATTGTGAGAGTGAATAGCTCTTCCCGTAACAGATTCATTGGAGATATGCCTTTAAAAATGGGGTGTTCTAAAAGCTACATGATTGAAGGTGTAATCTCATTGAATTCTTGTGAGTTGAGACCGAGTCATAAATGGAGTTGACCATTCTATGTCACACCAAAATTGAGACAATCTTCACTTGTGTGTTTAGGCATAATTTTTCTAAGTTTTTTTCTCCCTTGGTATTTACATCAGCAAATTGAATTGTGGTTCTTCTTGTTAAAGATTTAATGCTTTCATGTGTTTAAGAATAATCTAATGGCGTGATGTTCAAGTTTCATTGTACAATTGGTGGAAATTGTGATACATTGTGGATAAAAGGATTCATTTGAATTTGGCAAGTACTAATTCTGGGACGCATAATTTATCACAAAACATGGAAAAAGTTTGAATTTTAAAATCAAAATCCTTGGTTGTTTTGGAATTCAAATGGGTACTTCAATGTTTCTCGGTTCTCCCTACTCCTTAGCCATTCCCGAGTTCTTAGGAAGAATCCCTGTCCTCCCGTGATTTTTCCTCCTTGTCCATTATGGTTGTGAATTATGGTTTAGTATATCTTCTTCCTCATGCTTTCTAGCTTCATTTCTCATATCTCATCTTGTTCCTATTCTGCAAATGCTCTATTTCTAACATTTTTGCAGATAAATCCGAGAATTCTGGAGAAAATCTAAGTGATTATGTGTGACACAAAATGATTGTTTGCCACTGCTCTGATCAAGCTCTGGTATTTTTGTTGCTAAGCATCCAGCTGGTGTTAAGCAACTTGTTCGTGCAACTGTGCGGACAACTGGACAGTCAACTGTACAGTCAATTGTACAGTCAACCGGTAAGTCATCAGGTAATTCTGCAGAAATCTCTGGTCTGTTATGGTTTGATGCGATGTGAGTTGAGATTGATGATGCTCTTAGAGGTATTTTTTCGGGAGATTCAAATTTAGGGGGAGTGGAAGATATTCTTTTTTTTTTCTTTGAGTTTGATGGTTCTTCTCAAAAAGGGGGAGAAAGATGTGGTCTTCATATTTAGGGGAGAAAGATGTGTTCTAGGGGGAGTAGAATCCAATGTACAAATTCAGGGGGAGAGTTTTGTTTTTTGGTTGTTTTGATCAGAACCACAAAGATAGGGGGAGATTGAAAGAGTATGAAATACTCTTAGTTTAATATTGTGTATCTTTGTGATTCTGATTTAATTAATGTATATATTTAGAGTTTATTTATTTTAGGAATTAGTTGTAATTATTTAGGAATAGTTTATTTTAGGATAATTATTATTATTTTGATTTACTTGACTAACCTACTAATGTTTATCTTTGGTTAGTATTTTGTATTTTAGGTGTTTATTTTTAGGTGGACTCTCATAAGGAAAGTTTGATTGGTTGCTTGAAGATCTCTTGGATTGGAGTGGCGGCCAAGAAGACTTATAAAAGCCAGTCGGCATCTCCTCTCTCTTTTACGGATTCCAGATCATAATTTCAGAGAGAAAAGGTTTAGAGAGTCCTTGTGTTTTCTTAGAAGTTCTTCCCAAAAGAACTCTAAGTGTTTGAGTGTTTTAGTTTGTTCTAGAAATCTAGAATAGTTTGTTCTTTTAATAACTTTTGTTTCTTTCATTCGACTTGTATTCTGCAAGATCGCTTTTCATATATGAAAGTTTTCCAGCTAGTAATTTCTTGCTGAAGTGTTTAATTTATTTCGTTTTATTTCCGCTGCATATTACTCTGTTCGTCGTGTCAACTGACAGGACAACTGTCTTGACAACTGTGAGCACAGTTGTACTCACAGTTGGTCGATTCCCAGAAAACAGTCCTAGCCGCTTAATTTCTTTCAGCCATAATACGAGGAGCAGAAAAGCAGTTTACTCGTTAATAAAACATAGTACTAGTATGCAGTATGAGAGTAAAAGCAATAATTTAAAATAGTACGCGGGGTCTGAAAAATGGTTTCGTATGTAACATTTCCATTATATTCTACTGCGAAAGTGAAACATTTAGTACAGTAACATGGCTTGGCCGGAAATATTAATGTTACCTAGCTACACAACACACATGCAACTGTAAAAAGTGAAGAAGAAGAAGAATTATCTTCAATATGAAACAGGTTATTTACTCCATATGGACTGTACAAATAATACTTCCAAACTAGTACTCCAACAACGTTTCACTAATTTAAGCAGTGCCGTACCCCCACCCCCACCCCCCCCCCCAAAAAAAAAAATGGAACTTTAATTCTAGAATTCAATTGTCTAAAGCAACCAGTGAAATATCAAGTAAATTGTTACTAAATACTCTCTCCGTCCCAAAATGATCTTCTTATTTACCGTTTTTCAATGTCCCAAAAAGTTCTTCTCATTCTTACAATTTAGGCTTAAATGTTCATAAACACAACATGGCTAGTGAAGCAAGTATTCATATCCTTAAAATGTTTGAATAGTCAAATGTGAAGATCATTTTGAGACGGAGGGAGTACTTTTACATGTTTATTAATGGCTAATCAGAAATTAGAGTTTAAAGTTTAAGTGTAGTTTACTAATCGGAGTTTGATATTCTAATTTTGTCAATTTAAAGTTTAAAGTAAAAAAAAGTTAGTTAGCTTGTTGTGTTTAAACAGAAATTGTTAAAAGAATCCGTTGGGATTTGATATTTTTATTTTGTTTATTCAAAGTTTAAAGTCAAAAAGTTAGTTTTTGAACGAAAATTGTTAAAAGAATCCGTTAAGTGCGCACACGTGTCTAGCACATGTGAACAAGGTTATTTTTTTTTTTTGGCATGACCCCAAAATTATACTCCCTCTGTCCCTAAATGAGTGTCCAAATTTCATTTTAAGGGACACTGAAAATCTCAATTTTTTGAACAATTTGGTAACAACGATTCATATATAATCTTGTAATCTCTTTTCTAAACCTTTAGTTTCGCACGTATAAAGAAACCGGTGAAAAAAATTCGAAAAAAAACGTTTAGGGAGAAAGTTATGTTCAAAAAAGACACTCATTTAGGGAAAAATATTTCTTGAAAATGGACACTCATTTAGGGACAGAGGGAGTAATTTTCTATCAATTCAGAGCCTAAAAATAGTTCCGTTTTATCTAATACACTTCAAAATTTGAAATAAATTTTAATCCATTTTAATCGCTGATCAATAATTATCAATTATTATTATCAAAGAGGAAACGGAAAGAAAAGAATTGAAACATGATTCAATGTCCTAAAGAATAATATTACAAAGTGACAGTAAATCAAATTGGTGTTTATAAACATTGAAACAAATACTTTTCATAAGTGCCAATTAACGCTAGTGTTAAAAATTGTCAGTAATTACACTGATACTTATCAAAATTGCCACTGGCACTTATCAAAAGTGCCAATGTTTGTGTTAATAAGTATCGGTGTAAATGGCTGTCAATTTTTAACAATAACACTGGTACTTACGACAAGCGTCAATCATTTACAAAAATATCACTGCTTGTTTTAAACAACTTCCCAGCTTTTACAAAAATACCACCTCACCATTTTTTAAAAAAAAATACATTTTACGCGAATTTAAGGAAAAACACGTTTTTTTTTTTTTTTTTTTACCCATTTTCACTTTATAATATTGGTAGTATTATTATTGACCGTTGGGAGGCACTACTATATGGCAAGTAGGTCACATAGGCGAGCTCATCATCTGTGCGGCTGAAATGATTTCAATTTTTTTTGGGTCCTACCGAGCTCGGACACATCTCATCCATCAAACAAATAAAAAATTAGGTGACTCTAATCGGAACCTTTGAGTGAACCGGGGTAGAGCTAACCGCTCGATGGAGCGGTTCGAAATCCGAGAGAAAGGAGAATCCAATAAGCAAGATCCCTATACGGGCGATTGAGTGTAGAGGAGGCCAATTTCAGACTTCATTCACCACTCACCACTCACCACTTTTCTCTTCTCACGTGCGTCATCAAAGCACAAGCTAAGCTGGTTTAGTATGTTATATCACCATCAGTGAAAAAACAATCATTAATAACCAAATTAAATAAACACAAACGAATCAACGTAGGCAACAATATACTCTCTCCGTTTCAAAATGATTTTTTTATTTGTCATTTTTAATTATCTCAAAATGTTCTTCACATTTCTACAAAGTAACTTAAAAGTACATAACTAAAACATGGCTAGCGAAGCAAATGTTCATATCTTTAAAAAATTTGAATAGTCAAACGCGAATATCATTTTGGGACGGAGAGAGTACTATAAACAAATCTCTCACCAAATCTTAACTAAATAGTACTTGCCTCAATTACTCATTCAAATTCATTTAAATAATTTATATTTCCTCTGCCCATCTAAAACTAAAAAAAAAATGTGGTAGAAGCGGATATTAAAATAATGTTTTATATTAAAATGTAATGAGTAAGTAAAATAAAAAGTGAACTAGGGAAGAGTAAACAAATACTCCCTCTGGTCCAAAATAGCTGTCACTTTTGATCAAACAGATGTAAGTTTGACCACTAAATTTAAAAAAAAAAAATCCTAATAAAAATCTAAAAATTGTTATTAAAAGTATTATTAATTATAATACAATGACAAATTTTAGATTTTTATTAGCATCATTATTTTTTATTTAAATTATTGGTCAAAGTTACATCTGTTTGACCAAAAGCGACAATTATTTTGGACCAGAGGGAGTAGTAAGTACTACTAGTAATTTCTATGAGTACGACAATTAAACTCAATGATTTAAAAAATAATTCTATAAAATTTCATTTATTTGCAGCTTTACAATATTTTGAATGAAACAATTAAATTAATTTTTTTTTTAACCTAAACTAAAAATCTGGGATGGAGCCATGGAGGGAATATCTAAAGTTCTACAAAATAACGGAATATATTTTTATAAATACATACGTATACTTTATTTTCCTATAAAAAATAATTTGTCACTAGATAGATGATTCCACTGATATTATTACAAGTATAAAGTTCTTTTTCTATTAAGAATAATTTCAAATATTTGTTTTGAAACTAGCTTATTATTGAGAAGAATCATCTATATGATTTAGCATAGTAAATTGTGTATTACTCGTGATCTAACGATTGCTTTACTAAGGGGGCAATGCCCGATAAATCACAAATAATACACAATGTGATACACTAAAGTTGTACATTTGAGTCTCTATCACAATACACTAAAGTTGTACATTTAAATCTCTTTCCCATAATGTCCTCACAACATTTTGTTTTATACATATTGTATTATTCAGCAACGATACTGTATCATGTAATACTGCAAATTGAATACTCCATCCATCCCATAACTATGTACATAAATTGTCATTTTAGGTGTCCTATTGATAAGTCACACTCTCTTAAAATGGCAAAGAATATTTATTATTCATCCCACTCATTCCCTCTCATACTTTACTTTTACACTCACAACACCAATCAACTTACATTCTCTACCCCACTACCTCTCTCATATTTCATTTTTCACAGTCACAACAACTACCTACTAATATTCATCCCTTAATCCCCGTGCAAAAACCCATTTTGTGCACATAGTTATGGGACGGACGGAGTATAGTACAGCATGGAGGTGGCAATTGTGACCAGCCGGCGACTGCAGATCACTGGCGGACAGCGTCCAGCGACTAATGGTGGTGGTAGGTTACATAGTTTTGATGAAGTACCATATTTTTCTATTACTGCATGTAGCATGAGTATGATTTACTACTGCATAATAACTTTTTCGATATTTTAATTTAATAAAAAAATTGTGAGAAGTAGTTTATCAAAAGAAAAAAAAACTTTTTAAAAGAATTGGTTTTGGAAGAAACTAGTTTCTCCATAAGTTATAAAAAGTCCTGTTTTTAACATTTTTTAAACCCTAAACCTTAAAACTAAACCCTGAACGTTAACCCCTATTAAAACATGACTTTTTATAATTTGGAGAAACTAGTTTCTCCAAAATTTTCTCTTTCAAAAAAGATATTTTCCCAATTACAAAGAATCCGTCCACCTTGATAATTTCCTCTTCCTCTGTGTATGTAAGTTTCCTTCTCTCCTGTAGCGTATACGGATACGGAATCCAAACACACACACACACACACACACACACAGTAATCCAATTCCATTCCCTTCTCTACTCAAACTAAACGCCGGAGCAACAACGCCAGCCAACTCTCTCTCTCTCACACACACACACTAAGAGCTAACCTGCACCACCCACTCCCCTTTCTCACCCATAGTATTAATTTTCAGAAAGAAAAAAAAAGAAGAGAAAAGAGATATCATTCCCACCATAATCATAGCCTTTCATTTCATCATTCCCCTCTTTCTACTGTTCACTCTTTCTCTCTCTCCCTGAAAATCTCCTCTTTCTTTCTCTCTCTCTCTCTCTCTAAAAGTCTTTACTATAGCTAAGCTCTCATGGCGGAAGGTTTTGAGCTTTACCATGTCCCTCAACAAAGCCGTAGAGACAAGCTCCGTGTCTCACCTCAAGACCTCCAAGGTTTACTCCCTTTCTACGATCCTCACTTAATTCCCTCCGATTTGCTAACCTGCGCCGCCGCCGCCACCACCACCTCATCCCACGTTAAGGAAGAAGGCAACCACTTTATCAGCTACCCCGGCACCTCACCCTTAATCTTGGATCCAAATAACAACAACCCTTTTTATTATAACCCTCAAAACTTCAGATTAATTGATCATCATCATCATCATCAGCAGCAGCAGCACCAGTTTAGTAATGTTGTCAGCAGCTGCGGTGGCGGCGGTGTTGGTGGCGGCGGGGAGTTTATGATGTATAAACCGGAGACGTTGGCTTTATCTTTGTCTTCAAACAATACCCACCAAAGCAATCAACCTTTGGAGTTAAATTTGCAAAGATATAACGAGTCTAGTTCTATTTATAGCGGCGGCGGCGGTGGTGGTGGAGGAGCGGAGTTTAGGAGTGCAGTGCCGTTGGGGCCGTTTACGGGTTACGCTTCGATTTTGAAGGGATCGAAGTTCTTGAAACCGGCACAAGAATTGTTGGAGGAGATTTGTGTAGTTGGGTGTGGGATTAATTATGGTGGTGAAGAAGGTTTAATGGATCCTTCTCCTTCTCCATTGGAGAGTTGTGGATTTAATGTTGATGATCCCAATGGTGGTGGTGGTGGTGGTGGTGATGGAAGGAAGAAATCAAGGCTAATCTCTATGCTTGATGAGGTATATTTAATATTTCTTGATCATATAATATCTAATACCTACGTGTTACAGTTACAGTTTAAGGTTTTTAGTTTTTTTTTTTTGTTGTTTGTCGGAAGGAACTTTGAGCAACAGTTATAAGTTCATCTAACTATCTTAATAAAAATATAAAACTTGTTATTGATACACTATTATAAATACTCTTCAATAACAATTTTTAGATTTTCGTTAAGATAATTACATTAACCTTTAATTATCTCTCAAAGTTCATTCAGACAAACAACCTAAAAACTAAGAACCTTAAACTGAGACGGAGGGAGCGTTATTTTGCAAAATTTTATGCAATTTTAACATTATTAAATGCTCAAAAGTGCCACAAGTCTCTTGTTAGCATTTCCCTTTGTACTTGACTATATTGTCTGTATTGGGTTCTTTACAAAAAAATTTGGTGATATTGGTATTAATTACTATTAAGTTGTGGAAATTGATGTTATTTTCTTACCCTAACATACATTATAATGCTATACTATACAGACATTTTCTTGAAAAAAAATTGTTTATACCTAGCTCGCAATGCTAAGCTATCTCCTATGAGTTGTGTTTTGATTGGTAGCGTTTTCTTCCCTCAAAATAAAAGTCTAGTTTTGTTTAAAAACCGAGAATAAAAATGGACATTCATTTCAGAACGGATGTAGAGGTTGTTTTTCAACCCTTACGAGATTTTATCTCTTCTCTTAGTTTGTGTGCACATTTAATATGAGGGATACCTTACTATGTGTGGTGTTAAGATGAATGATTGGAAAGTAAAGTAATAAACTTGGATGATTTTTGAGTGATGGTTTCTTTGTTTGCTATAGTATGCTTTTAATATATTCATCAAATTGACTAAGATGCTTGTTTTTTTAGGCTTGCTAGAATCATCTTTTTGAGATAAAGGGTTTTAGGAGGAGGGAATATATATATGTACAAAGATTGGTGCCATAAAGTGTCTGACAACATTTGGATGATCAGTTGTAATGGGTTAACAATGTCTCATTGAGTTGTATTGTTCTTAAAGTGATTAAAGGAATCTATTTGAAAAGATTTAACATTTATACGCCCTCAAAAAGCGAGTGCATGAAGGCATTATGGTATTCTTAAGCTAATGAAGATAGGTCGAGTAGGTCTTCGGCTTTTCCCTCTTTCTTTTGTGTTCTTCTTTCCAACATTGGTAATCTTAGTGCATAAGCGTAAACAACTTGCTGTTATGCATTTGTTCTTAGAGTTTCTTTTGAATACTTAATCTCAAATTTTCTTTAATTTTAACTTGTGTAGATGCTTTATTTTCCAGGTTTAGCAAAGAGGATTTAATGGTGGGTAGTTTTAATATTCTAAGAACTAGCTGAAAAGAACATAGTATACATATTTTTTTTTCTATAAACACAATTTACCTCTCAGCATAGTCCTTGTTTTATTCATACAAAAGATTTATTAACAATATTCGAAAAATGGTTCAACATCTCTGTAAAACTTTAAGTCATGTACTGTGGAAAGTTATTTCTTGTTACACATGCTGGGAAAGTGAATAAAAGGTGTGGGAATCTATTCAGTTTTGATTTATAGTATATCACTAAAATTAGATAACTTCAGTTTTTGAGCATTTGCTAGCTTTGAAGTGCGAAAAGAATGAGATGCCATAGAGAGAAATGGGAAAGTGATAAAAAAAAAAAAAGGGAAAAAAAGAAGAAGGATTGCTAATTAATATGTGTGGAAAGGAATTCACAATTTGTATTCTTAATGATGATCCTTTTCTCATGTTTGTTCTCCCACCTTCTTTAACCAAGGGAAGCAAGAGTACAGTTTATATTGTTTTTTGCCATTCAAATAAAGTTCTGTAATAAATAGTAAGTCATAATGACCGGAAATCCCGCTTAAAAGAACTTTAAATAGAATGACTTTCAGATCTTCTCTTCGTGTAAAGTAACAAAAGTTGAATCTATATGTATGTATCACGGTAACCCTTTCCCTTTCTTGAACACCATTTCAATGGAAGTCCTCCAGTATACTCCCTCCGTCCCAAAATGTTTACACACTTTTTTTCGCCGTTACTACGAAAGAACTTTGAGCAATAACTTTTGGCTGATTGAATCACCCCAATGAAAATTTAGAACTTGTTATTGATAGTATTGTTGATGGTCTATCAATTACTAGTGATTTTCATTAAAATAACTAAATCAACCTTAAATTATAGTTCAAAGTTCCTTCGTAGTAACAATGAAATAAGTGTGAAGATCAATTTGGGACGGAGGGAGTAAATAGACTAGGTTATAATGTTACTCTTGAGGTGGCGTATGTAACGCCTTCCATTTTGATGCACCTTCTAATTGCCAACTGGAATATAATTCCAACTATAAGCCTAGTTCGAGTAATTAATCACAGTTACACTTGAATATAATTGTCCCGCTATTTTCTAAAAGAATAAGATAATCTGAAACCCTAATTAGATTCGAATAGATTTCCATCTTTTATCCAAAAGTTGGCCTCCATCAGTCGTGACTATAATCTTCAGTACTGTGGTGATGTGTCCTAGTCAAATGTCAAACCCTACAAGGAATATATCATCAAATAAAAAGAAGTAAACCACCAACCCAAAATCTGAGCATTAATTGTGAAGCATAGATCAATCTGAAAAATTGAATGTGCCAAATCTCTGTGTTAAAGCTGTTTGGATCATGAAAACATTATTGCGAGTTAGAACTGAGAGCAAGTTTTCAGTACTGCGGCGTTGTTCATCTATGTGATTGGAGTGAGCAAATGATACAGCTTAGATTGTTTGAAAAGTGTTTCAATGGAGAGGAAAATAATTAATATAAAAGAGGGTCTATTTGATAATAATTCCAGATGGTTTTATATTTTGCAGTACGCCCTCCATCCAAAAATGATTGTCCCATTTCCCCATTTTGTTTGTCCCATTTCCAAAACTAAGGCTTCAAAATCACTGAATTTCAAAAACTTAATGTAACTTTAATATGTTTGAAAAGTCGAATGAGACTCTCATTTTGAGATGGAGGGTGTTTTTTTTTTCTTCCTATATTAATAATTACTAACCTCATACTACTTCAGTCCCAAAGTGAATGTCCAATTTATTTATTTTTTTCAAATTTGCTCTCAATCAAGAGTAAATTTGAATTTTCATTAGACATTCACTTTGGGATGGAGGGAATATTATATTTTCACATTTCTAGTAGTGTTGACTGTTGACTCGATTTCAGAACCGTGATAAGCCATTCCCATCTTTTCATGTTCATTAGGTTTATAAGAGGTACAAGCAATATCATCAGCAAATGCAAGCTGTTGTAGCATCATTCGAAGCCGTTCCTGGGCTAAGCAATGCAGCTCCATTCGCAAACTTGGCTTTAAAAGCCATGTCAAAGCACTTTCGATGCT
This sequence comes from Campanula takesimana, assembly GCA_026119855.1. NCBI lineage: Eukaryota > Viridiplantae > Streptophyta > Magnoliopsida > Asterales > Campanulaceae > Campanula > Campanula takesimana. Next base: position 72,530 of record JAOWBW010002256.1, read on the forward strand.
TAAAAGCAGCCATCACTGACCAGCTTCAGTTCACAGCGAAGCCGCCACCTCATCATAGCCAGATAAATTTTGGAAAAGATGACACAACTTCTGGAAGTTCTGACCGAGGCTTCTATGGTCAAAGGTCGGTCAACAACTTGGGATTTGCTGACCACCATCATCATAATCAGCCTGTTTGGAGACCTCAAAGGGGGCTTCCTGAACGTGCGGTCACTGTGCTTCGATCTTGGTTGTTTGACCACTTTTTGCACCCGTAAGTAGCTCGCCTTTAACTTTATATGTTGAGAAAGAATAATACAAGCTAGGTGCACAAAAAAGTCACAAAAACTTGCTCACAAAATCGTAGGTGTAATGATGTTATTGGTGTTTTTAATTAGAGTGTGGCGGGTCCGTTATTGATGCAACCAATAAAATATCGCCACCTCATTTTGTGAGCAAGAATTTTGTGACATTTTTTGTGCCCCTAGCATTGCTCGTTGAGAAAACTGAATAAGAAGGGATCATTTTTTTGTTATTCTTGCAGTTATCCTACGGACACTGACAAGTTAATGTTGGCGAAACAAACTGGTCTTTCGCGAAATCAGGTATTACTATCTTAGTCACGGCAACTTTTTTTTTTTTTTTTTTTTTTTGAATTTGTTATCAAATTCCGTTACAGTTTAATGAATTTGAGGTCTATGCAGTCGGACCATACTATAAGAGGTAACTCAAGTTACTATAAGCAATAAATTGTGTTATTATGCATGTTATCTCGGGCAGATAATTAAAGTGTAGCTCGCGGTCTAATAGGATGTGAGATGTAACTCGCGTATTAGCCTGACTGTACTGACCCCAGATCCTTTGTTTTATTTAAATCTTTTTTTGCAACTTTCCTCGTCTTTTATTGACCAAGAATTTACTGAGCAGGTTTCGAATTGGTTCATCAATGCAAGAGTAAGACTTTGGAAGCCAATGGTTGAAGAAATACACTCACTCGAGACACGACAAGCCCAAAAAGCAGCTTCTTCACAAAGGGAAGAGATACAGAATACTGACAGAAATGATTATGTCCCTCCTTCCAACTCCTTCGTAGCCGAAAACCCGTCCACCTCAACTCAAATAATACAAGAACTCTCATCCAAACGCAGTAGAAATGACTTCTCCAGCAATAACCCCAATCCCATGGGGACGGACGAGCCAATGAGTCTATTCTACGACAACTTTTCGCGTCATCGCCTAAACATAGGAGGAAACAATGTTGTTGGTGGGAGTAGTAGTGTTTCCTTAACACTTGGGCTACATCAAAACAACGGGATTGGTGGTTTGTCAGAACCTTTCCCCATGAATGCAGCTCGACGGTTTGGTATAGATCCTAGTAATGAGGGTTACCTAATGGGTGGTTTTGAAGTACAAAATCGACAATATGGAAGAGATATCATGGGAGGGCAACTTTTACACGATTTTGTTGGCTGATCAGCTCGTTAACCACCACCCCTCCCCCGTTTTAAAAAAAAGTCGATATACCTAATTGACCGAAGATGTGCATCGAAGCGATGGAGATGGGTTTTGTGCTTATGGTTTATGGTGTTGGGTAGGTGGAGTTCACAAGTTATATTGCAATGGTCAACTATGTTGAAAAAGTCAACATATTTATGTAGGTGATGCCTCCATGGATGGGTATACAAGGTAATTCTCTCTCTTGTTATTATAAGATTAATTGTTATATGATGAGGATGCATGGAGTATATGTAAGTACCAAAAGCACTTTTTTTGAATGTAAAAGAATACCACGAGTAATGCGGTATCGTAATCCAGTAAATCCATGTCTAGTGGCCCTTTCTTTGTGGCTTAAATTTATTTGATAATTTTGATTTTGAGTCTTGCTGAACTCGAAATACATCTCATTCGTCAAGCATCGAAAATAGGTTGATGCGGTCCTCGAACTAGACGAAAATGGACGTTTGTACTCACATGAGCGAAACTATGCATGAGCTACTCTAAATCCTAAACCCTTAAACTCGGTTCTTTACCTATCCTGAATATAAAAAAAGAACGAATACTCGAGCTAAACTCTGCATGAGCGGTTCTAAATCCTAAACCCGGTTTTTTTTACCTATCCTGTTTATAAAAAAAGGGAATACTCTCTGTACTCTGTCTCATAAGAAGAGAATATTTTTTTAAAAAAATTATTTGCAACAATTATCTATGCACTATTTTCTGTTTCACTTTCTTTCTCCTACCTCATTGTTCATATTCATCCTCATAATACCAACTCTACTATCAATATATTTTTAATTTTTAATGTATACTATCTTCTCAATTCACGCGCCTTTCAAATTTATATTTTTATTACTGGACAGGGAGTGTATTAACTCACTAAATAAGCTATTACAGTTTATGTTTAGACATTAAAAAAAAAAAAAACTTGGTTTGTTTATTTGAAACAAGATTCGATATATTTGCTAGAGTATCAAAAAAATGACGAAGATCATCATGTTTCTTTGCTACCCCAACAAGTGTCAACTACAATTGATGAGCAAAACAATGCACATAAAAAGCAGATTTGTTTTCAGCTAATATCAAACTCTTGAGGCCATTGTGTTCTCCCCTCATATTACTAGCTCCATCATAACCTTGCCCGCGAATCTTAGATATACTCAAGCCATTTGATCCCAATACAAATTCAATTGCTCTTTTAAGTGATTGAGCAGTAGTATCTTCAACATGAATAAGTCCAAGAAATCGCTCAATGACACAACCCTTTTTGTTCACAAACCGCAAAACAATGGCCATTTGCTCTTTGATTGATATATCCCGTGCCTCATCAACTAAAAGAGTAAAAAAATCATCTCCAATCTCTTCAAGAATGGCATTCCTAGTCAATGTGGCAGCTGTACTGACTATCTCTTTTTGAATCGTCGGTGCGATGTATTTTTGGTTTTCTGGACCCTTTTCTAGCACTTCTTTTACATCCTCGCTGACTTCACCGTACGAATTCAATAGCTCAAGAAAATTTCCTCTTTTCCCCGATTTCTTTGACTCATTATGACCACGAAAAGCCAAACCCTGACGACAAAGGTATCTAATGGCTCTAATAGAAGTGATAAGACGAAGGCGAGCAACATTGGTTTCTCTATCAGAAACTTTAGCTAAAGTGTGATCAATGTGCTGCTTCGATTTCAGTAAATCTCGACCTAGAATGTAACAATTGTTATGAGAACTAATGACATCTCCCACATGGTCCTTCAACTTTTGTGCAATCTTCTTCCAATTTCTAAATCCTTCGGTAACAAATGTTCCACCTCCCCCTTGCTTCTGAGAATCGGGCTTGAAGAGATAACAATGCAAGCAATATACTGCATCTTTGCTTGTACTGTATTCCAACCAGCTACCAAATTTTTCGTACCATTTTGCACTGAATTTGTAATACGCTCCTGAAATTTTGGTCTTCTTAAATTCATGATTCTTTGGTTGAGATGGGCCCTTTAACAAATACGCCATTCGAATATTCTCTAACTCTTTTCCATTACGAGCAAGACTGTAAATCGAAGGCCGCATCCCGGGATCAAACACAAGTTCACGCATACCATCTACTTCTTGAACATTAGAAGTTGGAATATTAGGCTCTTGGGTATTAGGCGTTTCAGGATTTGGATTTGGGACACTAGCATCGGGGATGATAGGCTCTTGAGCTTGAGGCTCTTGAGCTTGAGGCACTTCAGAATTTGGATTTTGGGTATTATGGTCTAGGACGTTAGACTCTTGAACTTGAGGCTCTCCATTACGTTTCTAACCTCCGGGACGGGGAGCCTCATTTGATTTAGAGTCAGAAGTAGACGACCCACATGATCTTTTCAAACTTCGAGGAGGAGCCATTTTTTCTGTAGAAAAAATAAGTTCAAGTTGAAAACCCAAATGAATTTCAAGAAAAACAAAATTAACACTGTAAAGCATAGAATCCCAACTTCCTTTTGCATTACAAATACATCCCAAATTGAAATTCCTGTAATCTTAAAAATGAAAAACCTATTGAAAAAAAAAATTAACACTGTTTCTACTCTCTTTGGGAGCAACACGAGATGAAATATTTGATTTTGTTTCATCGTCTCCTTCCTCCAGAATCCGATTGAAGAAAGGGCGAAACTTGATTTTTTGAGAAATTTAGGGATTTGAGATTAGGGACGGAAGAGTAAAAAGGCCGACAAAGGGGAGAACATTACCTGGGGTGCGGGCTGCGGCGACCGGCGATTGGAGACTGGCGAGTGTCGAGGTCGACCGATTTCTTCTTGTCGGCGACGGGCGACGGCTTCTTCTCTTCAATTCTTCGTCGACTAAATAACCCTCCTGCGGCAAACAAAATTGATAAATTGGGGTAAGTTGGGTAAAAGTCTACTATATATATGTAGGGATTTGAGGGGGGCCAATTGAAATTTTTGAGGGGAGTTAAAGTTATTATTTGAAATTTTTATAAGGGTGAAAATAGGTATAAACGGAAAGTTCAGGGGGGGTCAATTAACCCCCCCCCTCACCAACGTGCGCCCGCCCCTGCATTTGGTGGACATTGAACTCCTAATCTCTATATTATAATACAAGTCAAAAATAACTTCTAATTGACTTGAGATAAAGGATGGCTGAGATTATTCCATAACCGCCTTCATCCTACAGCTGCCATTAAAAGATTTATTTTCAATTTAATCTCAATCCTTAGATTGTTTCTCCACTTCTTCGATCCTACGGTTGATATTAGGCGGTTTCCAAAGTTCTTCTTTTTCTTTTTGTTTTGCAATGGACAATCTGATTTACTCAGGTTGCAATAACAGAGGGATGTATGTTTGATGGCAGACTCAATTCAGTGTGTGTATAGGAAAATGATTTTAAGGAATACATATTTCATACTTTCATTTTGTATGTACCGTCACCTAGATGTACTGTTACCGTGCCACCGGCACGGGCACGACGACTAGTTTTCTTATAATAATAGAAAGGGAAACCGAATACCGATTAAGACAAATTTGTCCGACAATTTATATTTAGACTCGTGATGCAATAAGGGGATTTAAGGGTTTTTATGCAGTGCCAGTGATGTTAAACCTAGTTAAGTTAAACTTCTTAGTGAATGTTTCTTAAAAGTAAAACTGAAGAAGTCTGGCTTTAATTCTCTATTTTGGTGAAAATTGGCCAAGTTAAATTTAGGATGTAATTATTGAAAACTGAAATGATTACTGTCACCTGATTGTGATTGTGTACTGTTACCGTGTCATTAGCACGAGCATGAGTACTATAATGGGAGTATTGTTGGACATAACGTCTTGTGTTTGGATTGAAAGCCAAGTGATATTGTCCATTCGAGTGACCCGCCCTGGGTAGGGCTGTAAACGAGTCGAGCCGAGTCGAGCTTTGGGGTGTTTGGAATAGAGATAAACCGGGAACTAGCGATCTAAATAGAAGAAATCAGCAAAGTCGCAGAGCAGGCAAGGAGCGGCCGATCCGGGCAAAGGACCCGGCCGTGCGTCTTTGGCGAGTCAAGGCTGAGGAGCGGCCGTGATCTAACGGGTCAGAAAACACACCTTCTGTTGAATGGTGCTCGGCCGAGCTAATTAAGCGACTCGGGCTAGCTGCTCGGCGAGCATGGAAGCGGGAGCGGCCGTGCAGCTGCTGGACGGGAATATGCTGAATTTCGGGAATTCTAATTAGACTAGGGTTTGGTCTCATTCTAGGTTATGTATATAAGCAGGGTTCCGCCCCCATACTCATTGTAACTCCAGATTTACATATTATAGTGCAAGATCCTGGCTTGGTAGTGCCCCCAGACGTAGTCAAGATTATTGACGAATTGGGTAAACAATTTCTTGTGTTCTTTTGTATTTTGTTTTGGTTATCTATTTCTTGTGCTTGTTTGTGGTGCGGTGATTCTTGCGATTTGCTTGGGTGTTGGGTTGGGAAGGGCTTTTTCTATAACAACTGGTATCTAGAGCTCCGGTTTAACGATCCGAGTTTATCAAGCAATCAAGAATGGGCAAGGATAAACAAGCGGTGGAGAAATTCGATGGCTCTGACTATGGATATTGGAGGATGCAAATAGAGGATGTCTTATATGGTAAGGATATCTATAAGCCTCTAACAGGAGTCAAGCCGGAAAGCGAAAAACAGAAAGGTTGAGATCTTATGGACCGGAAGGCCCTAGGAGTGGTTCGATCTACTTTGTCAAAGTGGATCGCGAAGACTACCAAGAAGGCGAAAACCACCAAGGAGCTATTGGATTATCTTACTGAGAGATTTGAAACTCCATCTGCTGCAAATAAGGTTGATTTGATACTAAAGATGGGTAATCTCAAGAAACAAGAGGGAGGATCCATAGCTAAACATATCGATGAGTTTATGGATGTTATAGAATCATTGGCGGCGTTGGATATTACGTTTGGGGATGAGGTTCATGCTTGTCAATTGCTAGCATCCTTACCAGGAAGTTGGAGCGGAACGTTGACGGCGTTAAATGCTATAGCAGGTAAAAATAAATTGAAGTGTGATGATGTTAAGGGCTTTCTTTTAGGCGAGGAAAATCGTATGAAGAAGTTGGGGACACCATCTACTTCGGAATCGGCTTTAGCTATAACTAGCAGGGGAAAGACGGGGAATAGCAACAAGGGGAGAACCGAATCAAGGGAAAACGTATGAGGTGTTTAGTACATGCCTAGGGAGAACAAGAATGCACAAAGGGTTGCCAAGGGATCGGTTGAGTGCTATCATTGTAAGGAGTTAGGACACTACAAGAGGGATTGTCCCATGCGAGGGGATAAATCGGCGAATGTGATAACTGAGGGTGAAGATGTACTGATTCTGAGAGTTAGTAGTGCGCTAGAATCATGGGTGCTGGATTCGGGGGCATCATTCCATTCATGCGGACATGCAGGGGAGATGGAAAATTACACTTCCGGTGATTTCGGAAAGGTCTATCTGGTTGATGGCGAGCCTTTGAAAATCAAGGGGAAGGGGGATTTCAGAATAAGAGCATCGGACGGGAAGGTCTTACATCTACACGGGGTCAGACACATTCCGGTTTTGAAAAAGAACCTGATATCAGTTGGGCAGCTGGGTGAAAAAGGTTACACGGTAACTTTTAGCTGCAGGAACTGGGTTATTACCAAGGAGGATTCTGAGATCGCTCGGGGTAATAAGGAATGAAGATTGTATTTGACGAACAACACCAAGGATAGTATCGTGGTGGCGTTAGCCAATGGTGATACGGATTTGTGGCACTGTCGATTGGGTCACATGGGTGAGAAGGGGGTACTTTGCTCAAAGGGGAAACTACCAGGTTTGACAGGTAAGGCTTTGAGGGAAGCAAAGTTGGAATTCGTTCACACGGATTTGTGGGGACCGGCCCCGGTAACTTCTCTGGGTGGTGTGTCATATTACATGACCTTCATTAATAATGGTGGGGAGTATGAGCTCAGGGATTTTGAGGAATACTGTGATGCGAATGAAATTTGCATGGATATTCCAGACTCGGGTGGGAGCGGGACGGTTCATGATGACCAAGGACAAGGGGTCACTGAAGATGAACCAAATACTCCAGGGCCGGATATTCCGCTGCGCAGATCTAACAGAGAGTGTAGATCGGATGACAAGGCTCCAGGTTTCTCAAGCAAGGATAACTTGAAGCTGGGTATAGCTTCAACGGGGCTTGGAGAATAGGGGAGGAGGACGGCACTACCATGACCGAGGTGAGCACTATGGCACTAAGGATGAGTTGAAGACGGATACGGGGCTTGTATACTGGTTGATCTCTAGGTAGGAGATTGTTGGAATAGAGATAAACCGGGAACTAGCGATCTAAATAGAAGAAATCAGCAAAGTCGCAGAGCAGGCGAGGAGCGGCCGATCCGGGCAAAGGACCCGGCCGTGCGCCTCGGGCAAGTCAAGGCTGAGGAGCGGCCGTGCTCTAACGGGTCAGAAAACACACCTTCTGTTGAATGGTGCTCGGCCGAGCTAATTAAGCGGCTCGGGCGAGCATGGAAGCGGGAGCGGTCGTGCAGCTGCTGGACGGGAATATGCTGAATTTCGGGAATTCTAATTAGACTAGGGTTTGGTCTCATTTTAGGTTATGTATATAAGCAGGGTTCCGCCCCCATACTCATTGTAACTCCAGATTTACATATTATAGTGCAAGATCCTGGCTTGGTAGTGCTCCCAGACGTAGTCAAGATTATTGACGAACTGGGTAAACAATTTCTTGTGTTCTTTTGTCTTTTGTTTTTGTTATCTATTTCTTGTGCTTATTTGTGCTGCGGTGATTCTTGCGATTTGCTTGGGTGTTGGGTTGAGAAGGGCTTTTTCCACAACAGTGTCGAGCTCGAGCTCGTTTAAAACTTATCGAGCTCAAGCTTTTATTGAGCTCGAGCCCACTTGCTTGTTCGAGCTCGAGTCAAATCGAGCTCACGAGCTGCCCGCGAACAACTTGAGTCGATATCGAACTCGAGTTTTAACGAGCCGAGCTCGAGCTTAGGCTTTTTTTTAAAAGAAAAATATGGTCTTAACGAGCTTATCCAGCCGAGTTCGAGCTTATTGAGCCGAGTTCAAGCCGTTCGAAAACAAAAATTCAAGTTTAATGAGCTTATCGAGCCGAACTCGAGCTTTTAACGAGCTAAACGAGTCGAATACGGTCGGCTCGATAACAAAAACGAGCTTGACAATCGGTTCGAGCTCGACTCGAGCTACACCTCGAGCTTACTCGAGCACGAGCTTTCACGAGCCGAGCCCGAGCCGTGGTCGAGCCAGCTCGGTTCGTATAACAGCCCTAGTGCCCCTGGGTATAGTGCGGGTTTCGGGTTTTGGCCTACGTGATTCAACAGGCTTTGACAGGCTTAAATGGTACACGGGCTGGCTAGGCCCGTTTGAGTATATTGACTCTTTCACACCAGTAGCCTGTGGGATCACGGGCCTGCCTAGCCAAGAAGCCCACTGGGCCTTTCATACAGAAAAACGGGTACTCTCAAATCTCATAAGGCTATAATTTTTTTTTTTTTTTTTTGATAGCCCATAAATCAAGCCTATTTTTTTTTTGTTTGATAAAATAAGGCCATAAACAACCAACTACAGTAGAAACTCTTTAAATTAATACTTGGTAAATTAATAAACTCTTTAAAATAATTAATTTATCCTGTCCCGACTTGGGACAGTTGAAAAAGGTACAAAAATCGATAAAATAATAAGATAATAATTTTCAGGGAGATCGCTATAATATTAGGTCCCGCGAAAATCATAAATTAATAATTCTTAGAAATTTAATAAAATATTATTACAATTTAGTGAAAATATGATTCTATAATTGATTTTGCAGTACCTTTTAGATGAGAAACCATTGTATAAGATATGTTGAATATTTTAAAATCTTCATGTCGGTTATATACTAGTTTTGTTTCAAAAATACGTCGTAGCTATTCTTCTTGTTACAATGAAATCAAAAGAAATTTTTAACTTCGAATACCTTTCAACTTATGTACATATATTATGAATTTAGTGTATAAAAAAATCTGAAATTCGTCAAACTGTCTAAAAATCTTTAAATTAATAATTATTAATTTATCAATTAATTAATAACTCTACAAATTAATTTTTTTAATTAGTACCAACATTATTAATTTATAGAGTTTTTACTGTAAATCTTAGTAGCCGACAATAACCAAATTATCACAAATGCTGAATCATTAAGAGTATTCGTCCCAAAATAATAGACATTCAAATCTACTTTTAGTAAACGTTGAAATTTACTACTCCCTCCCTCCGTCCCAAAATGATTTTCTCATTAGTCATTTCTCATTTCTACAAGTTGGGCTTAAAATGTTGGATACAATCTTGTAAATATTGAAAGGAATACGATTACAATATAATTGAAATTACAATTACGAATTGAAAGAATGAAAACATGAAAAGAAACGATAAAATCGTATTTGATCTCTTCGTTGGGTTTGTTCGTCTTTGATCTCTTGTATCCGAGTCGTGTGAGAACACACTCTCCTTAAGACTAATTCGTCCTCCTCTCTACGAGTGCTTGAGGTTTCCACGGGCGTTAGTCTCTCAGGATAAAACGGATTAACCGGAACCACTTCGCACTTAAGCCTTCCGGTGAAATGAATTAATATGCTTGGACAATATCACCATTGAAATATGTAAGGAGGCCAATGGAAGAAGCACAAGATCAAGAATGAAAGAGAGATTTGCTAGAACAAGTGTTTCATTTTGTGTGTTTTCTCTCATCTCCTTTTTCTTCTTTTTCAAAGAGTTTGTGGGTGTTTCTTTTATAGCTCAAAACTCTCCAAGGATTAATTCTCCAATTAATCCATATATTGATGATCAACTTAATTCCAACCATTAACATTGAAATCAATATTTTGCAAGTTGCATTTGCAAACTTATAATGGGTAATAAATCATGGAAGTTACTCTTGAAAAATCATCTTAAATTAAAATTCTAGAAATTACAATTTGTTATTAACTTTTTGTAATTCCTTGAATTATAATTCAACAATAAGTGACAAAAACTATCAACTAGTTTTTCCATACTTTTCACATGTGAGACAAACTCGCATTTCTAACTTCCATCCATTTATATATTTGAGCTATATCATTTTTCATGTTTTCACGGAGTGAACATGAACCCACGATAATCTTTGTCCAATGACAAACGATTCTTACATGGAAATGTGCACAATTTCCTTCACACACAACACACTTTTCCAACATAAAAGTGCATAAACACAACATGGATAGTGAAACAAATGTTCATGTCCTTAAAAAGTTTGAAATAGTCAAACGCGAAGATCATTTTGGACGGAGGGAGTATTAATCAAAAGCAAATTCGAACATTCATTTCAGACCGGAGGGATTAGAACACAACAGCTACGATCGCAACATAACTGTAATGGTCTTTAATCAAAAGCAAAGATAGGTTCATAATTCCAATATTCCTTCAAAACAAAACACGGGGTAGATAATTACAAGAGCCAAAAGTTAAAGGTGATTCCTTATGGGTTGTAAGGCAATAATACTACGAGCTTTGGACCCTAAGCCCCTTGAACCAGATCATAAACCCATAAGAACCCAAGCTGAGATGAAAATTTCATATAAACCCAGAGCTAGTTAAAAGACAAATACCCTCACTGCCCAAGCCCACATCACAGCCCACTCCTGCCTCACCAGTTAGGCCCACATTCCGGCTTGGATCCCTCAGCCCAGTTCTACTCTAATAATTAGAGTATAAGAGTCATTTTTTTTTTCACTTTTTTCAACTTTTAATAAAAAAAAATGGTCAAATCCGGTCAAACTCTCATAACTGACGTATAAGACAAGTTCTACTCTTATAATTAGAGTATAAGTGTCAATTTTTTTTTTCACTTTTTCCAACTTTTAATAAAATAATAAATAATATTTTTTGGTCAAATGTGGTCAAACTCTTATAACTAACGTATAAGATCAGTTCTACTCTTATAATTAGAGTATAAGACAAGTTCTACTCTTATAATTAGACTATAAGAGTCAATTTTTTCACTTTTTCCAACTTTTAATAAAAAAATAAATAATTTATGGGGAAATGACAATTTAGGGTCCAAAGTTTGGGGGGTGTGTGCCAATAGGGGTCTGATGTATCAATTTTGTCAATTTAGGGTCCAAAGTTAACAACGTTAGTCAATTAAGGGTTTTTGGACTAAGTTGCAAAGAAAATCCAGTTAAGTAACAGAAAAACTTAACTGGAGTTAGGTTTGGATGTTCGCCTGGGCTGTCATTTCACACACCCCTTATACAATGGACCCTAAATTTTCTTTCACTTTTATTATTAAATTTTCGAATAATTTTTATTAATTAAAAAAAATAATAAATAAAATAATAAGCAAATAAAAAATTAAAGTGGTTTTTTTAAAACCGCAAATAATGAAGTTATAAACAAGGAAAATTAATAATAAAAATAAAAAATAATTTTATAAATAAAATAAATAATTGGAATAATAATATTAATAATGAAACAATACTAACCACCACCACAGAATTTTTTTTTGTCCAAATCCCCACTTTCTTCTTTCTAAAAAAATAAAGTGGTTTTTTTTTTTTTTGGAATATAGTTTTTTACACTATTTCCTTTTTAAAAATTATAATTTTTATTTTATAGTGGTTCTAATGAAAAAAATATTTTTATTGTATTTCTTGAAAAAATATTTTCGGTAAATGACGTCTTAATTATTAGTTAATTTAATATGAGAAAGTAAAAATTAATATTTCAATTTTTTTATTAATTTTCTACATCTGAAATGACAATATGCTCATGCAAATAATAAAAACAAACTCCAGTTAAGTCCATGTCAAAACACTTGTGACTTAACTGAATTCCGTTAACAGAATCGTTAAAAAACCCTAACCTGCACAACTTTTGCAACTTTGGACCCTAAATTGACAAAATTGATACATCAGACCCCTATTGGCACACCCCCCCCCCCCAAACTTTGGACCCTAAATTGTCATTTCTCCATAATTATTGGGTCAAATGTGGTCAAACTCTTATAACTAACGTATAAGATCAATTCTACTTTTATAATTAGAGTATAAGTGTCAAATTTTTTCACTTTTTCCAACTTTTAATAAAAAAAAAATTAAATTTTTTTTTGTCAAATCCGGTCAAACTCTCATAACTGACGTATAAGACAAGTTCTACTCTTATAATTAGACTATAAGAGTCAATTTTTTCACTTTTCCAACTTTTAATAAAAAAATAAATAATATTTTTGGTCAAATGTGGTCAAACTCTTATAACTAACGTATAAGATCAGTTCTACTCTTATAATTAGCGTATAAGTGTCAATTATTTTCACTTTTTCCAACTTTTAATAAAAAAATAAATAATTTATTTTTGTCAAATGTGGTCAAACTCTTATAACTAACGTATAAGATCAGTTCTACTCTTATAATTAGAGTATAAGTGTCAATTTTTTTCACATTTTCCAACTTTTAATAATAAAATAAATAATATTTTTGGTCAAATCCGGTCAAACTCTCATAACTGACGTATAAGACAAGTTCTACTCTTATAATTAGACTATAAGAGTCAATTTTTTCACTTTTCCAACTTTTAATAAAAAAAATAAATAATATTTTTTGGTCAAATCCGGTCAAACTCTCATAACTGACGTATAAGACAAGTTCTATTCTTATAATTAGACTATAAGACTCATTTTTTTCACGTTTTTTAACTTTTAATAAAAAAATAAATAATATTTTTTAGTCAAATCCGGTCAAACTCTCATAACTGACGTATAAGACAAGTTTTACTCTTATAATTAGACTATTAGAGTCAATTTTTTCACTTTTTCCAACTTTTAATAAAAAAATAAATAATATTTTTTGGTCAAATTTGGTCAAACTCTTTTAACTAACGTATAAGATCAGTTATACTCTTATAATTAGAGTATAAGAGTCAATTTTTTCAAAATTTTCAACTTTTAATAAAAAAATAAATAATATTTTTTGGTCAAATCCGGTCAAACTCTTATAGCTAACGGATAAGACCTGTTCTACTCTTATAATTAGAGTATAATTGTCAATTTTTTCACTTTTTTCAAGTTTTTATAAAAAATAATAATAATATTTTTTGGTCAAATCCGGTCAAACTCCTACAACTAACGTATAAGACCAATTCTACTCTTATAATTAGGGTATAAGAGTCAATTTTTCATTTTTTTTTCAACTTTTAATAAAAAAATAATATTTTTTGGTCAAATCCGGTCAAACTCTTATAACTAACATATAAGATCAGTTCTACTCTTATAATTAGAATATAAGAGTCAGTTTTTTCACTTTTTCCAACTTTTAATAAAAAAAATACACATTTTTTGATCAAATGTGGTCAAACTCTTATAACTAACGTATAAGAGTAGTTATACTTTTATAAATATAGTATAAGAATCATTTTTTTTCACTTTTTCCAGCTTTTAATTAAAAATAAATAATATTTTTTGGTCAAATCCGACCAAACTCTTATAACTAACATATAAGACCAGTTTTACTCTTATAATTAGAGTGTAAGAGTCAATTTTTCATTTTTCCGGCGACTTCCATTTTCCTTGGCCGCCTTCATCTTCTCCGGCGGTCTTCATTTCTCTAGCGCCTCTTCAACAACTTCCCGACGAGCTTCTTCTCCGGCATCGCACGTCGCGCGGTCTCTTCATCTTCTCCGGCAATGTATTAATCATTGGGAAAATAATGGAAATATGCAATGTACTATACCCACGGTTTCAAAAAAGATAATGTATTATTTAGTGACCACATAATGCAATGTGTTTTGAGAGATTTTTCAGATAATGCAACCCGCTAAATTTTTTATTAATAAATCCATTAAAAATGTAACACTTGTTACTGATTTAACAAAACCCCTTCTCCCTAATTAACAAACGTTAAAAAAGAACACTACCCCTTTCATCTTCATCCCCATTTCAGCTCTAACCAAAATTGAACCTAAAATGGAACCAAAAATCAAACTCAAAATGAAACTAAAATGAACCAAAATTCACCCATTTTCTTGTCTTCTCTACAGACACCATTTTTTTCTCTTAACCCACAGTCCTCAATCTCCAATTTCACTTCACCCATGCCCCTCTTTCCCCTCTCTCCTCCAAAATCTTCAAGTAGCAAATCCGATTTGAACCCAAAATTCACCCCTTCTCTTTAACTGCAGTGAATTGAAGAAATCGAACCCAGGAGGCGACATTCGATGCTCAATATGAACCCAAACGAATCTAAGTTTCCTTGTTTTGAAAAAAAAAAAAATGAATCTGAGTTTTTATCAAATGAATCTGGGTTTTGATAAAACGAATCTGGGTGTTGGTTTTGATTGGTTAGGAAGCCGGTGGTAATTTCTCGAGCCACTCCTGAGCTATGCTAACCTCGCACTCCGACGAGCAGGCGTCGATGTCATCGAGCCGGTGAGAAGCCGGATCGATTAGGTTGTGGTTGGTTAGGGCTCTGAGAAGGGTTTGACAGGTAAGGACGATGATCTCGTGCTTCTGTCCTTGGGGATCAATGGCGAAGAGCTTGATGATTCGGTCGGAGACTTTTCTGGATGGGGAGGATGAGGTGGGCGCCGGTGGAGGAAGATCTGGTGATGACGGCGCGAGAGTAGTGAATGAGGGGAGGGGAGAGGAGTTTAGGGTTTGTTTTGGGTGGAGGGGTAGTTTTGGTATTTCGGGATTAAAGTTGACTGGGTCAAAGAGTCATTAGGTTTTGATGGAATTTTGATCTGGCTTTTGGGTGTAGGTGGGCTTAAGCAAATGAAGTGGGTTTTTTATAACCTTTTGATCTGAGCCTAGGGTCCTTGTGGAATTTATCCATAATACTACTTCGAAAATTTAAGAATTTTGATTCCACCAAAAGGACCAGCTTAGAATAGGTGTTGAAAAATGATCATATAGGAAAACATTTTTCCCACTCATTTTCTCTTTGATTCGATTTCAAGTTACTAATAAAGTTGAAGCATATCATATTTTCACCAAACTTTTGTCTAAGAACCCAGAGAAATTAAAATAGCATGATCAGGTCCACTTAAATCATAATCCATCTGTCCCAAAATAAATGTCATAGTTTTATTTTCATTTGTTCCAACATAAATGTCGTCCTACTAAAAAAATGTATGAAATTTGGTGATCTTCCTATAGTTACTCATTCTAATAGGCACAAACAGAGATGAGACATCTGTACCATTTCTATGTACCATTTTGTGTACCACTGGTGATCCGACGGCTATTATCATTGATGATAAAATTTTTAATGGCAACTTAATTAACGCATAATCGTTTGATCACGAGTGGTACACCAAGTGATATACAAGTGTGGTACATGTGATTTCGTCTCGCACGAACATTGCAATGCCATAAGTGTATAACTCTACACATAAATAAATTAATGCAATAAAAAAAACATAACTAAAAGCTTAAGAGCATTGACTTATCAATTATCACATTTATTATGGGACAGGGGTAACATTATGTATGTTACAATATTATATTTTATAAGAACCATTATATTTTAATCATCTTAACTCAATAAATAAATAAATGAATGAACAATCCAACTATGTGCCAATTGCCAAATACTTGGTAGACTTTTTTTTTTTTTTTTTGAAAGAAAATACTTGGTAGACTTGGGATAAGGTTTTTTGTGTATTAGAAAAGCCACTAATATATTGGATAAAGAATACACCTAACCTTTTGCCTTGGATTTAATTTTTTTTTTTTTGAAGGTAGATTTTAATATATTTAAAAATATATAATCACAGTTGAAGACAATCTTGTACCAATCACCCCAAAAAAAAAAAAAGTTGAAAAATGATAATGAAAAGACCAAAAAGAAAATAATAAGTAAAAACTATGACACCAGCTGGACCCACCGTGCAACACTTGGCACTCCCAAGTTTACTGCAAAAACCATGTAATAACCTGGCGGCGCCACCCTCCCATCCGGTGGAGCCGTACAAGAAATCCTATACTTACCATCAGCCACCGACAACGGCGTCGTCACCGCCAGCTTTACCAGCCTTTGCCCTTGGGAAAAAGAATGCGTTGCAAACGGAGCGCTAGCAATATTCACCTCAACAATACCCACCACCGGCAGCCCCACCGTGAACAAAACATCAAAAACACCACCGTAGCTAATCTTCTCCGGCGTGTCCACAAACTCCGGCCGTATATTCGCCTTCTCCGCTAATAAATACTCCGGCGAAAATGCTTCAATACGCAATTCTGTTGGAAATTCTGAATTGAACTTGTAGAAGTAATGTGGGTTGCTTCCGGCGAGCAACACTCTCCCGTCCGGCAACAAATTGGCCGTTGAATGATACAGCCGGGGAACCGTACCCGGATTCAATGTCATGAAACGAAGCCCCACGGGTTGATCGGGTCGATACAAAACCGGGTATAAACACGGGTTTGAAGCCAATTCAAATCCTTGTGTACCCGCTTGCGCTCCATTTATAATCAAAACTTCCCCTGTCGGTAACATAACCATATCCCCCATGATCCGCCCAAACGGCATGTCCTCCATTTCCCAAACCGGGTCGGGCGCCGTCGCTACAATCCGCCCGCAGCTCCCGTGGGCCGGAGTATCCGTACTCTTTTCAATAAACGCCCCGTACTGAGCTCCACCGCAAACAACAACAGTGGCGGCGGAGTAATCGCCTGTGAGCGGCAGCATCACCGACGACCCCGCCGACGGATAATTACGTGGGCCCCCTTCCAACGGTGGGTATTGTTTCAGTACAACGTTGTTACCGTGATCGTACAGTACGGCTCTGTTATTAGCAAACACGAATAAATTCCCGTCGGCCAGAAGATGAACGTAAGGGTAAAGATTATCCATCTGGGTATCTTCCGTTTCGGTCAAAAAATCAAACTTAACGGAGCCGGTCGGCCGCGGCGGAAAATACTCTACATTGTTGGCGGCACGGCCGCCGACGATAATGATCGTACCGTCCGGTAATATTTGATTCGTAGCATACCATCTACCTTCAGACAATTCAACATCTTCCAATTCTTCCCAGTCACAATTACCGGTGATTTCACACGGAGAGAATTTCCGTATCTTTCTCGCGCCGTCAAGATCGCCGCCGGTTTGTAGAAGTGTACCGTCGGGAAGGAACTGGCCGGAGGAACACCATGTGTCGGTTAAGATCATCAATGGTCGGAGCTGTTTGGTTTCCGGGTGGAATAAAACAGAGTGGGCATAACAATCGTGCTTTAAGACAGGATCCGATTGATCAACCCGGCAATGGCCTTTACGGAGCATTTTACGGGTGGGTCCGATGTTGGTTCGGTCGAGAAGGACGACGGTGTTAAACCGGGTGACGGCGGTGTGCATTGAAGCTATACCAGCGTTGGGAACTAGAAGCTCCCACGCGCCGGGAAGGTCGGCACGTGATGTAATCGCCGCCGCAAGGAAGACGACGGAGACGAGGAACAGAAGGTTCGGTGGAGACATCGTTGTTCTGTTCTGACAAAGATAAGCACAGCACGTATATGTGTGTGTTTTTGTCAGTGTGCTTATCCTTTTAGCAAGTGTCTGTTTAGTGTGTGAGGGAGAAAGAAAAAAAGTAACGGAGGAGATTATTTGAGGGGTAGAAGCACAAAATAAAATGAGGGAGACTTGTGTGAGACGGATCTTGTTGAGAGAGGAAATGAGTTTACCCATTCCCGTCCATAAGGGGGCAAAACATTTACTCTCTCATCATCAAGATCCGTGTCACGTATGAGACCGTCTCACATAAGTTTTTGTCAAATAAAATTACAAAACCTAAAACCTTGCTCTCACAAAGTGAGATTAGGGGTCTTTTCAAAGGAATTGCCCCGTGGTAAAGTTAAGTTTTACCTTCGGTGAGCGCTGTTCGACCTTATGGTGTGGACATTGTCAAAAAAAAAAAAAAAAAAAAAAAAAATGAGATTACGATATTTTATTGGTTAAATTGATAATAGATCCGCCACACTCTAGTTAGAAACACAAATAACATTATTACACTTAAAATTTTGTAAACAAATTTTTGTGCCTTTCAAATTATTCTTTATTTGAATGAGTGAATTTGGATCATTAATTATTTAAGTGCTTGCGTTACGAAGTTAAGACAAAGTTAATAGTGGGACCTGGTATTTTGGCTGGTAAGCTTTAAAGATATGGGCCACCATGTGATGGACTAGGACATGTTATATTCCGTTAAAAATAGTCTTTTTCACTAATACGCTCATCTTATTCCATTTTGAAGTTTTTATATTCACTCTCTATCAGTTTATATTAGGGGTGATTATGGTCCGGCCTGGTCCATATTTTGACAAAAAATTACAGAACCAGAACTGGAACCAATACTTCGGTTCTATAAAAAATTAGAACCGAATCCGAACCAATACTTGTGAGAACCAATATACTGGTTCTGGTTCTACTAGTGTGGTCTGGTCGGTTCTACAATTTATTAATCATTTAAAGTTAATTGTTTTAAAAGTTTCTTAACTCACAACATTGACGAGATCAAACGCAATATAAACTTAATATTAATTATAAATCAAGATTAAACCTAAATAAAAATTGAAGTACTGTCAACTTATACGATTAAAGGTCTCAATCCACAAAATATAATCACTATGGTATTAATAAGAAAACTATTGATTAACAAAAAAAAGAAACATATATTGCTCATCTTGGTTGTCAATCTGCTGCCATCATTCACGAGAAAAGAAACGATATGAAAAATGTACGTTGAAAAGTGAGAATAAGCATTACTAGTCTGGGACTTAGAGTTTGCCGGTTGAAACCTTGGGTTCGGTACAAAATTACAAATAGTCAATTGGATCTTTGAAAATTATAATACAAAATAAGTATATAATTTTATTTACTATAAGATATACATATAATAACAATACATAGCATATGTGCACAACTGGTCCGGTCCGGTTCTAACCAGAATTAATTTTACCAAGAACCAGAACCGAACCAATATACTGGTTCTATAATATTTTGGAACGGAACCAAACCATATGTACTGGTCTGGTCCGAATTTAGCTGGTCTGGTCCGGTTCCTTTGGTCTGGTCCGGTTCTGAAATATTTTTGATCAACCCCTAGTTTATATTCACTTTGTCTTAATTTAAGTTTTTTTTTTTTTTTTTTTTTTTTGATCTTTTTGATATGTCACAGTTTAAGATTTTTATTTGTTTTATTTTTTAAAAAGGAGTGACTATTACCACTACATTTTATACTCATCCACTACATGTCTTTAATTTTAGGGAAATTAACGATGGTATTGCCACAATTACACCCTTAATTACTTACCTTCTTTATATATTAAACCAAGTTTCTAAGCTAAACACTTAATAAAAAAAAACTTAAATTAGTTAAGCAAAATTATAAAACAAATCTGCAACATAGCTATTATTGATTATTTATTTTTGTATATTCCCATTAGTTACCATGAAATTCACTCTTCTTTATTTTTTTGACAAACGGATAAAAAAGGGTGGGTAAAAAATGGACTATAAATAAATAATTAAATTATAACATGTTCTGATATATATTATGAATGCTTTGACTATATAATAATATAATTAAATAATAATATGTTGATAATTTAAAAATATATATATTATTATTAACTAAGTCATGGATTTACTATGATGTTATAAGATAGTAAAAAATACTAAATTGTATGTTGGAAAGTACTAACTTGTATATTATTTTTAGTATTATGTAAAAAGTAGTTTTAGGTATATGTAAAATATAATGCATTGTGATAGATCGTAGTATGATTTGGTTATTTTAAAATGTGTCGTCGAAAGATGAAAAATATAAGTATAACTTAAATTAGAGACATGTTAAAAGAAAATAAAAATAGTTATGCTTATTTTAGAAATTTCTTTCATTATAAATAAGCTAAGTATTTTAATTGCATTTTTGTTATTATCATAATTAATTAGCTTTTTTTATTTTGCAAATGTAGTGGATAGGACAATATGTAGTGTGTAAAATATAACTCTAAAGTATTTCATTATCTCCTTAAAATATGAAGGATAGTTGTGTCTATTTACAAAAATCGTAGTGGATAAGCAAATGTTGTAGTGGCGGTAGCCCCTCCCTTTTTAAAATGGCAAATGATAAATATTGTTTTGGATCTTGTCCAAATAAAATTCATATTACAAAAAAACTCATCATTTACCTACCTACTTTTCACCCACTTACTTTGTGAATGGACAATTATACCCCCACTCACTACTATTCTTGATTTAAGTTTGCCTTAATTCTTTAATAAACGTGTAAACTCATAATAATAAGAACTTAGATCGAGACGGATGAAGTATTTTTAAAAGAAAAAAAAAATAGTTGATCAAGAATGATTGTATATGTGTGAAATTAAGATGAAGTAGTCTCTTTGACCAGGTTATTTGATCAATAGATATCGATATTGATCAATAGCGGGAAAAAAATTGGTTATTTGATCAATAGATATTTGATATTGACCTTTTTGATGTTGCTTTCTGATGTTGCAAGATCAACAACAAACTATGTAGATATTTACCTTAACTACGCCTCCGTCCCACAAAATGATCTTCTCATTTATCAATTTTTCATTATTCCAAAAAGTTCTTCCCATTTCTACAATTTAGGTTTAAAAGTGCATAAACAAAGCATGACTACTGAAGCAAGTGTTCATATCCTTAAAAAGTTTGAATAGTCAAACGCGAAAATCATTTGGGACGGAGGAAGTATAAACATTTAATAAAATTATTTTATTTTCATCACTAAACTAAGTAAAATTTAATTATTATTCCATTATTCATTGCTGCCTTACTTAAGTGGTCCAGTGGTAAAGCCAAGTCTCACTTCAATGAGCGCTAGGGTTCGATCACTCTTCTCGTCTTATTGTGGCGTGGACCTTGTAAAAAAAAAAAAAAAGTGGTTGACTCTCAATCGTCTACTCTCTCCCTATTTTTCTTTGGTTGGCAATTCAGGAAGTTTAATGATTTTAAATAATGATTATGAGAATAAGACTATTTTTTAGGACAAACAAAATGATAAATAAGAACATCTATTTATGAAAGGGAGGGATAAGATACATATTATTTATTTGATAACTGAAAACTCCAATTTAAGCTATGGATTTGTCATTGAAGGAAAAACATGGAATCCCACGGACCCAAATTGATCTTGCTGAATTTTAAATTTTAAATTGAGTTGTCAAATACATAATTTGAATTTCTGAAAGCTCGAATTCCTAAATCCTATTTCCAGAAAAATAAAATAAATAACACTTATTAGAGTAACAATAACCATTTCATTTCATTGCATTCACATGAAAATACAAATACCAAAAATACAAACTCCTTTTTTCTTCTAGTATATCGAATAATACTCTACTCGTACAACATTCAACATAAAAACTACTAGTAGTACACACATACTGTGTCAGCCTACATCAGGCCGCCGTCTCTCCGCCATCCCCACAATCAGCAACCGCCACAACCGCCCTCGTCTGCACATTCTTATAGAGTACCTCCGTGCCACAACACGTAAACACCAAATTCACAGAAGTCAAACCCGCAAGCAACCAATAAAAATAGTCAACTCTACTATGATTCAAATCCTTACAAAACCAACTCTTCCCCGTGCGATCCGTTATATCATCAACGATGGTGATCAAGAAACTACTCAAAAAGCTTCCAGCTCCAAGAACACTAAGATACAACGCAATCCCTAAACTCCGCATTGAATCAGGAACTTGATCATAGAAATATCTTGCAACCCCACTAGAGTGAATCCGTCCCCGATTCCGATTATCAAAAACTGTGGGGCCAACCAAAAAACGCTCATCGTTTGTGAACCTTTCAAAGGATCTTTTTCTACTACGTTTAGTCTCTTTCTTTCAACTATGGCTGCGACTATCATAGTTATGATGGAGAAGATCATACCGAATCCTATCCTCTGGAGGATATTAATGCCTCTTTCGTTTCTTAATACTCGCCGGAAAGTGGGGACGAGGACTTTGTCGTAGAGGTGACGGAGATTATCATTCCGACGGCGGCAAGCCCGAAAACCGAGGCGGATGGGAGGAGGAAAGTGCTTGTGAGCCTCCGGTCCATTAAAGCGGATTGTTTAATGAAAAATGTTGAACCTTGTGCTACGCAAACACCAAATGTCAAGGAAGTTAGCCAGATGGGAATCATGTGAGAATAAGCTTCAATTCTTCTACCTGGTTACAGTTGCAAGTCTCCATGGGTTTTTTCGATTGTTCGAGTTTTCTTGGTCTTCGATTATAGCAGCCTTGTCAAGAAATCTGAAAAACGCAATTCCATTTTTACTTGGATATTAGTACATCTTTTAATTGTGCTCGATAAGAATGAATTCCTATACAACCTCCGTCCGGAAAGATAGTCTCACTTCTCTTTTGATGGTTAACACAAGTGAACTTTGACCAAACATTAATGTCAATCTAATGATCCTAGTGAAATTCCAATAATTGTCATTAGTAAATCATTAAGTGGCTTATTAATAAACACTTTTAGAATTTCATTGTGACGATAAAATTGATATTATTGTTCAGTCAAAGCTCACTTGTGTTGACCATCAAAGTCAAATGGGACTATCCTTACGGGACAGAGGGGGTATCTTTTAAGGGTACAGAATAAGAATGAATTACTTACTTGAGTTTTTGGTGTGGCATAGAGGCCGCTCTTGAGTTTTCTCTGATACAGGAGCTTCGTACAACTGAGAAGGATGGGACGGATGAGGGAGATTTCTCTTAGAAACTGCTGCAACAAGAACTTGAAACATAGGCGTTTAAGGGACTTCCTTTGGGAATCCTAAACGATAAAAAGGTCTCCCAACACAAAAGATAACGATTGTAGAAGCCATTACAGCTGTGAGAATAATGTCAGCAACACCCCAGCTCACATAGTCGTCTTGACATACAAATGTCAAGACAATAAAAGTTACACCAAACAACAATCCACCGCAAAGACCAGCGTTCCACCAATTAAAAAATGACATCTTTTTCTTTCGTTCCTCGGGATTATTATCATCGAATTGATCCGCTCCGAAGCTCTCCAAAGAGGGTTTGTGCCCTCCCGTCCCTACCGAGATTAAGTAGATTGCAAGGAAGAAGACCACTTCATGGATTTTTCTAGGCTCGTGACAAAGATCAGAAGAGGCACAAGGTTTCAAGCTTGGTACCAAACTTGACATTGTTAAGAGAAGCAAGCCCTGATTTCAAATCAATAAAAATCAGAGTTTTTTTCATATCAGATTTTTAGTAAAACAGGATAATGAAATCTGAAACCATGAAGTTTTCTAATCACACTGAGCTTGGGCAAGTATTAGTGAATACTCCCTCTCCGCCCCATAAAGATAGTCTCATTTGGATTTTAATGATCAAAGTTCACTTGTGTTGACTATCGAAATCCAAATGAGACTATCCTTTCGGGACGGAGGGAGTAAGATTAAAAGAACCCCTTTGGAACATATAGGAGACTTATACTGTGATTATTATCTAAAATAACGAGGGCAGACTTGGAATTACCAGGAGATAGATAAATGATGAAGCAAGAACTGTGGAGAATCGACCCAAGTAAGCATCAGCAATAAACCCTCCACAACGGCATTAAAGTGGTTACACCCGTCCAGCAATTGACACTCTTTGCTGCTGTTTTAACATCTTGATGGAGTACTCTGGTGAGGTATATGATCAAACTTGTAGCTATTCCAAAGTAACTTAGCCTCTCACTGAACTCAATCGCTGCCAAAAAGATATTTGTTAAAGATCATTGATGTAATTTGGTGATATTCCATTTCTAGGAACAAATCTACAAGTCAACACAATGGTCAAAATGATTTATTACTTCACGATGTCATTTACTGATTTTTCATAGATCGATTCTTCGTAATTTTTCTATTTTTTTCTTTTTTTGGTGAGAATTTATAAAACAACATTAAAATTCTACATAGTCTACCTCAATAAAACTCCAAAACTAGATCCTTTTCTATGAAACAAGATTGCGACCCAGCCGATGTGATACTAGTTCATGGATTTAGGGAGAAAACTGAGAAGACCATATAAAGAAATGCATGCTGAATTTTCAATATTATCATAGAGACAGAATAATTAATCACAAAAAGTAACTAAAGTGAAAATTTTAATTTTACAATTTTTTTCTTTTTTAAATAATATAAACAGCAATTTAAGAAATTTTTATTATGAATTTTCTTTCCATTATATTTCTTTCACAAACTCCATAAAGTGAACAAAACATGAGTTTTCCACTATATCTTTGGAGTAGCAATGATGACATAATACCTCAAATGATCAGAAAAATTGTGCCGACCTAATAATACATACTCCCTCCGTCCCCGCTTAAGTTACAAAAAGATTCCATTTTGGGTGTCCCAGTCATCATTACTATATCTCAAAAATGGTACTTGTCATACTCACAACACGTATCCACTTACTATTCCCTACCACCACTTTCCTCTAACCCACTATCCATACTCACAATATCTTAATATTAAACACTTTTCCTTAATTCACGTTCCCTCTCCTTTTTTGTAAGATAAGGTGGGATGGAGGGAGTAGACAAATACGTATCCATGCAAACATATCCATTTGCCAGGGCCAGCCTGTCAGGTCTCTTGTGTAATCTTTACTTTCTAAAATTGCTTTTCAGCACAAATTATGAACCTCTTCTTTATATAAAGACTTTATAGTGAAAAGTAATGTCAGCACCCCCACCAAATCATGCACCTGGATCAGTTACTGTACATATCAGCCAAAAAATTAAGGATATAGACTGCTTGAACAAAGATATTTTCTTGTCAAGATTTTCTTGTCAAAGTCCACATGTGATGAAAAAGGAACTGCTTCTGCTTTCAAGAACCTAGGCTCATAACCAATGGTAACTTATACTCCCTCCGTCCATTTTGATCTTCAAAAAAATTGGGCACAAGAATTACGGAGAGTGATGTTTTTATACTCCCTCCGTCCCAAAAGAGAAATCTTTGAAGCATAAGGGACGGAGGGAGTACTTGTCAAAGAGAAGGAGATGTGGCGTTGAGAGAGTTTGTGTAAGCTAAGGCTAATGCAGTATAACCATTTTCATGTACCAAAAAAGCAAATAGAAAACCTAAATAAAAGTTGACTTTGACCATGGTTTGCATAATAGCAGGAACACAAAACAAAGTACAACACTGGAGATATAAAATACTAGCATTCATATCATCAGCTGCAGAAACTATACACAAAAAACAAATTAAGGGTATTTGAGGATAATGAAGTAATATGGAAAATAGATATTTATACTTACCAATAATGAAGAGGGATGCCTTCCATGAGCCGGTGGAAGAGCGAATAGGTACTCTACCTTTATGATCCACGGAAGAATCGTGAACCCGCTTCTGTTCATCAATTCGAGTGATTCACCTTTCTTTATTTGCTCCATCTTCCTTCACTTGTAGAGTTATATGCACAATTCAGAAGAAAATTGTTGTTTTGAGTAACAGCTTTTACCTTGTACTCCTTATATAGAGGGGAGATTCTTGCTTATCTTACTTGGTGGGAACTAAGAATAAGACCCCAGAATAAAATAATAAGAAGATACTTTTCCTGTCAATGATTGTGCAGAGAAAATATTGTTCATAGTTTTCCACTGATAAAGTCGTAATTGGTCCTCTATGGGAATAGCATCTGCAGCAAGTTTTGTGGACGAACTCAGTCAAAGAGTGACAATGGTAACCCTATCCAGAACAGAAATCATTAAAATAGTACAGTCGCATGGTCTTTATCTTTATTTGCCTTGCCCCACTTTTGAGTTCATTTGTGCATCAAATATTCGTTTATTTCACGAAGAAATGGAAACGAAAAAGAACTCATATTATACCTTTTATACCGTCCAATATGATAAAAGGAGAAAGAAGTTAGTAAAGAAAGAAAGAAAATTTAGTTACAAATATTAATTTGGTAAACACAAACAAAATCTAAGCACCTCTTGTTATGAAGTAGCAAAACCAAGAATCAAATATAGCCTAGTAATAATAAAAAAAAAAAAAAAAACATTAATCCACTCTTATGTAACTTCAATGGGCTAATATAGTCAACTATTTTGCATTAGTCACATCTTGAAATACAAGACTCCATTAGATGAGAATCAAAACTAAAGTGCCTAGCAATGGATTTTCTCTATCAAATGTAACATTTACAAGATTAAATTAACTAAAAGCTAATATTCTATATAGTCTACTTTATACCATGAATAGTTCTCCAAATCAATTATTCCTCTCCCCCCAACCCAAAAAAGAAAAGATCGTCTACCCACTTCTCATTTCAGGAACTGAAGGGCTCATTTGAAAAGCAATTCTTTCTGCTCTTTCGGGGCATCAACAAGAAAGAAAATCTATTAAGGAATTTAGTTCAATACAAGAAAAAAGGGGAAAAAATATTTCAAAAAAATACATAGAAGCCATTCAGAAATCTTCAGACTGTATGCATTTCGGGTGAAAAGCTGACACCAGATAATCTAATAACCTAAGTCAAGAAAGAATTGATAACATATGGTTGGGAGGTGGGAGCCAGAGTGGGAGGGTGTATCGGAGTCATAGTCAAAAGCTGGAACAATCAATTACCCACAATAACAATCATACGTTTCACGTGATAATCTATACAAGAA
This sequence comes from Campanula takesimana, assembly GCA_026119855.1. Classification (NCBI taxonomy): domain Eukaryota; kingdom Viridiplantae; phylum Streptophyta; class Magnoliopsida; order Asterales; family Campanulaceae; genus Campanula; species Campanula takesimana. The sequence goes on from JAOWBW010002256.1 coordinate 99,727, forward strand.
ATAACATGAAAAAAAACATGTTATACAACAATAGCGAATCAATTTTTTGTGAGCACAAATGAATCAGGGGGCGGTATAGAAATTGAAATCAGTTAAATCAGTGTTCATTCCATCAGAAATCATTAGAAAGTGATGGTATAAGATTGTGCCATATTGGCCAGTCAGACCTTTCCACTTGCTCATAATTAGTTCTCATACCACTTGGCCTACAATGAAAAGCCAATGAGAAATTGACTCTCTGTTTTTGTCCACTTATACAATTCTCAAAAGGACCATTGAAGAGGAAGATATTCCAAATCAGCATCAAGATCAATCAACTCTCATAAAGGTCCACCCTATCGCTGTATGACTTCCGTGGAAGTGGACTTATTGCTCTCTCATACAACCGCAATAAAACATGTCAAGGCTGTGTTGTAGCTTCACACGTACATTAAAAATGCATCATCTGAAACACAACAGTTCTTTGGGAAATACATACATACATACATGAATAATTATATAACATACATACATACAAATATATGTATAACATATCTATCTATATATATATAAATAGATTTCTCTCCCTCTCAATGAAAAAGGCTTAATATTAACTATAGTAATATCACACTTTAAGAAGAGTCCCCAGAATTTGGAGCTCTGAGATTCAGATTTTGTTGGAACAATATAATAATATATATGTACTCATCAAAACAAAAATAATAATAATATACGTGAAGGATGAGATTATGGTTCAAAGTCATGTATCAGCATAGGATTCAATCCAAAAGTAAAGCTCTAGTGGCTATAATTTAAGTCGGCAGTTAATACATCAAACAATGGAACTACAAGAAGGATTTAAGCCACCGACACTTGGTAAACAGTACTAACAAACGCTAGTGATCTTAGATGTATATTATTATTATTTTTTAAGTTCCAACTGAGTTCCCCCATATAACTGATTTGGTGTGATGTTTGATTAATCGTACACTTCACAAATCAATTGAAAGTCCAAGTTGAGACATTCTTGTTGGGATCCCTTTGTACTCACTAGCAAATTCAACTTTTTTGGACATTCATTTTGGGACGGAGGTCGTCGAAAAAAATGATGGTTAAAGCATCGTCGGGTAATGGGATTTTGTTGGATAGTCATGAAGAGGTATAACTTTTGATGGTGGTGAGGGCACTCTCGAGCAAATCAACAAGATCATGCCACATTAAGGGGATAAGACTACTAAAGTATTCTCCACTTACTGTTAATATTAATAAAATTATAGTACATACCAACCCAATCAAAATTTATTGATCTTTCCCAGAAAGTCTTTTGCTTTTATGGTTTTTCCATTAGTATTCTTCTGCACTGACCTATGAGATTTTCAGTTGTTTATTTATTTTTCGAACGTGATGCTAAACTACTGAGACATGTTCCCCTAGGGTTAATTCGATTATTCTTCTTCCTAATTATTAACAATGGACCAGAAATGCCTTCTAGAAAGATCAAATAAGGTGGTGAAAACAGTATAATACACATGAAATTACAATATCAGAAAGTTGGGCAATGATTATTGCAGAAACAGATATTAGCATAGCAGAGAACTTTTCTCTTTGATATACCCAACATTAAGATGCCACCAAATGAGCGAGTTAAAAAACTAGCTTATTGCATTCTTCTAATAGTGCATGTTTGTTTTTCTCTCCCCTAAATCATGAGAAATGATGTTTCATGAAGAAAATGAAAAGTAGCACATAAACTACATGTTATTGAACCAAATGTAGTTTGCTTGATTTAAGAAGGCGTGTTTTTGGTGTTGGTGTGAGTTATTTCTCTTTAGAATTTATCGCTTTGAACCACAAAAGACAATGTGTTTTATTCCTTTGTTTCAAATATGGTTTTACTCTATTGCTCCAAAATTGTTCTTGGTGTACAAAACAGAAACGCTACAAGAAAATAAGCACGTGGGACTTGATAAGAAATTGTTTATGAAAACGTGTACTGGAAACACTTAACAATACACTGTTGAGTTCCACAGTGAAGCGTTTCCAAAATAACTGCTTAAGAAGTATCCCCTTGCTAGCAGGATAAACCCCACCCCCCACCCAAAAAAAAATAATATATATATATATAATAGTATTATATATATTATATATATATATAATATATATATTATATATTATTTTCATTAGGACAATCAAATCAACCTAAAATTGTTGCTCAAAGTTCCTTCGGAATAACAGCGAAAAAAGTAGAAAGATCATTTTGGGACGGAGGGAGTACTTTTTTTTTAAAATGTTATTGCCAGGAGAGACTAATATTTCCAATTTCAAGAAAGTGTGGGTCAACACAAAATTTGTAGCAGCCTGGTTAGCAAAGAATATCACAAAGCATGAGGCTCCACCGCTCGGGTGTCTGGGAAGCATTCTCAAATGGTTCAACTGTACAAATCCCAATAAAACCTACCGACCTTATTAACTTGGTCTACCACCAGGGGATGAAATTATCAAGTTTTTTATGTGGTTGCTCTTCGGACCAGAAACCCCAATAACTCTTAGAGACGTGATTGCAGTTCCAAATCAGTTTTGCCAAGTCAGAATGACCATTTCACCTCAACCTGCTACATGGTTGCTCTTTTTACCACAAATTCTAAAAAAAATAAATATATATATATATATATATATATATATATATATATATATATATAAAACACGAGCAGCTAATAGCTCCATAAAATTTACCCTCCATAAGATAGGGGACACAAACTTTCAAGTGCTTCACGTAACTCCTACTCTTTCCAAACCACCGGGATATGTTTTTAATCCATTTATGGGCAAAGAAAATCTAAATCATGAGGGTATATCTAAAAACAACGAACATTCCATCCATTGAAAAAAAAAAAAAAAAAAAAGAACCTTAAAGTTATAACTGACTCATTTCGTCACCAAAAAACATAAATCTCAAGCAATTAAAAGTTTTTCATGTCATGTAATCTTGACTTGACACAGGAGTCTTCTCCAGTTTCTCTAAATATTATCTAGCAATATTCAGAACAAGTGTTCAGAATATGTTTACTACTGACTAAAAGGGATTACTTTTTGGCTAAGTTAAATTGCCACAATGTGATTGGAAAAAAATAGTTGAATAGACTACTAGCTCATAAATGCTTCTTGAATGCCAAAATTACAGATCCATTTCAGCAGTATTATGTAGCGATAACCCTACATGGTAGCAATAGACGTAGCAGTAGCAGTATTAAGCATTAACTATTAGTCTAGTATAATTTGCACTCAGGCGTTCAAGAAATTTGTTAGAGGCTTCATAACTTATGGTGATATTTTCCGACAAAAATAATTCGGTCAAATGATGAGACCTTTAATCAAGTATAGTTCATAATCACAAAATCTTAATGATAACAAGAGCTTTGATCACAGTTGTTCGATGGCGAGATGAAGGACCCTCTATACGTAAGAGTGACAAGGAAAACCAAGGCTCTAAGTTTATAGTGTTATTTGTGCTTTATAAGTCGAATTTATTAGATATCCAATTGAACTTGTTCTTGTGTTACTATTTAAGAAGTTGTCAAGTGACCAACAGAAGATCAAAAATTACCCACCCCATCACCCCCCCCCCCCCGCATGCCTTCTCTCCAAACAAATACTTACTCCGTCCCGGATGATTTTCCACCTTTTTTTGTTAATTTGAATGAATTTTGAGGCAATAGTTTAGGTTAATTAGTTATCCTAATGAAAATGTAAAACTTGTAATTGATAACCATTATAGATGCTATCATAACATATTATTAGATTTT
>JAOWBW010002257.1:0-64275 GCA_026119855.1 Campanula takesimana
AGCCCAAATATGTTCCATATGAAAGTAAATTCTATATGTAGATTATCAGTTCGTAAAAATCTTTGATAGAAAAAAAAGGAAGAAGAAGAGGACGATGAATCGAGGAAAGATTGTATGTGGAATGGGTGTTGCGGGAAAGTGGCAGAGGGGTGGAGAAAAATAAACTTTAGGAAACATACATATAGAAATTACTTCATATGAAACATACTTGGGCTAATACCTTTTTTAGATTATATTTCACGTGTTTTTATTTTTTTAATATTTAAAATTAAGATTAAATGTAAAAATATTTAGGTACCCAACAAATTTCTAAAAAAAATTATGTTGTAGATTTAAATATTAGCTTCAATATAAAAAAATAATCATATTAATCGGATATGTGTAGCTTTACGAATATTTTAAAATGAACGTCATGTGCTAGTCACATGACATAAAATCGTTAGAAAACTAACGCCCAGTTACTTTATAGCCACATTGCAAAAAAATGTAAATGTTGGGAACAATCGGCGAAAAAACTGTTGGGAACCAAATTGCAAAAGTTTGTAAATGTCAGGAACCAAATTGCAATTTGCCCACTAAAAAAAACCGTAAATGTTTATCAACATAAGGCATACAGATCAGGAAATTGATTGCTGACACTGATAATAATTTCAAATAACAAATATTTTGTGAAGTTTCAAAAATTAAAAAGAAAAAAATGTTCCCGCTAACAATCCGAGATGCAATCGCCAACTTAAAATTAAAATAAATATAAGGAGCAGTAACCATGGTTCGATCAAGATCCACGAATTATACCTGAAATATTTCAATTTCCATATATAGACCTCCCCAGGGGAGTGCTCCTCCATCTCAAACCTTGAAAAGATTAAGATCCAAACTCCAATCGACAAATAAAAAACCTGATCAAAGACAGTTACACTGCCGCAGGAAATTTAGGGTCTGCTCTAGCTAGGGCTGTTTAGATGAGAAAGATTAGTATATATAGGGTGGAAAGTGAGTTATTAGGGTTTTCAAAACGAGCTCAATTAAATAAATCATGACAGACAGGCCCAATCAATCTTTCATTCTAGTACTATTTAAAATTTATGCATTTTCCCTGTTGTTCTTTTGGCCCGTTCTCTTTCTCAGATGATTTCTTGCTTCATAGCTTATTTTGTTGTTCCTACTTTTCTATTTTTCTATACCCTTCATACTCTCTCTCTCTCTCTCTCTCCCTCCCCCTCCCTCTCTCTCTTTTAATTTTAGTGCATGAATTATATTAAGTTGTTGGAGAAAGAAGTTTTGCCGCGTAGAATACGATTAATAGTTTCTAATTTAGTGTCCAAAAGGGTGTGTGAAAATGGTTTATGAGCTTTACCAATAATTAACGTTGTCATATTCTATTACATCGCATCCAAGTGGATTATTTCCAGCATTTAGCCAACTATCTAAAGAAAATCATACAGAAAAAAGAGATTTCTATAAATTCTCCAATAGAGAGTAAGCTCGCGAGGCCAAACATAAAAACTGGAAGCCCTAATTAAACTACAAGCGTTAACTCCACCCTAATGTATTCTCTCTTAGGTAAGCAGAATTTTCCATCTAAATTTACATTGGTAATTTCCAACAGAAATAAGTATTTTGTCTAACGGGAAAAAGTTGACCAAAAGTGGTGGCTGAAAACATTCATCGATATTTTCATCAAAAACTATCGGAGATAAATTTAAATATAGAATTTTATCTAAAGAAAATCATATAGAATTTCCGTCCCTTCAATTAAAATGAAAGAAATTTAAATATTTTAATAATTATTTCAGTTCTTGCCGTCATACTATCTCAAAGCCACAACAATACTCATTGATATACATACGCATTGATAAGAAGAAATAAAGAATTAAAATTATCTCATACTCGCTCCAATTAATACATTCATTCATACTTTTCTACAAAATTTACGTTATGTCATATCAAAATTGTAAGTGTGCGTGATTCATTGTAAAAATAATTCCCAGTGTGTTTAGGATTTTTGCCTTTCTTAATGGAAAAGGATTCTTATTTTGTATATGATTTTCACTTTCATTAATTAGTTGTAAATATTTAATTGATATAGATAGATTTTAATTTCCTATTGTTTAGGGATTTGAATATGGAATACTAACCCTAATGAATATCTACTTTCTTTAGTGTTTATCTTTTCTTTTAGGACAATTGTCATATCTTGAAGGACTCTTACATGTCTATAAAAGGAGGATGAGAGCTCCAGAATATTTACACACTCAGAATATTAAGAGAGACATACAAAGTTCAAGAGTATTGTCATTTATTAATATTTTCGTAGGTTGTTGATGTCGGTGCATGTGCGGGCACATCGCTGCCTACCTCGCGTTTTGTACTTGTCCTAGGATAGACTTGATTCTTGAAAAACGATTCCTTATCATCTTTGCTGCTTTGTTCAGCGTAGGATCGTATTCTCAGAGTACCATAAGTCTTAGACAAGTGTTTTAGTATTTTAGTATTTAGTGTTTTCATATTTGGTCGCTTCTCTTGATTTCTTTGTTTGTAATCGATCTTAAACGTTTCAATAAAGAGAAGTTTTTGTTGCCTACATCATATTGTTGTAGATGTGTAAATAACTCGTGTTTATTATTTATTCCGCTGCAAATTCTGTTTGGTGTAGTTCCTGGTGTAACCACATCAGTATCTATACTGAGTCTCTATTCTTTATTATTTCTAGACTATCCTAGCTATCAAAACTTTCAATTGGTATCAGGGTCGTCTCTCAACAGCACTGAGAGCAATCCAGAAGGGTACAAGAAAAAAGGCTTTTTGAGACAGCCGATTCCCGTAACAATTATCAATTTTCCGTCACAATCTGGCGTTTGTGACAAAATATGGAGTCACAAAGTCTGTCACCTATTCCCTGTCACAAATTGCACTATGGGACGGATCTGTCACATAATTTGGGACGGAGTACCCGTCTCAAAATTTTAAAACCCGTCACAAGATGATTCAAAAATTTAGTTTTTTCTAAGTCACAAACTTAAAAATTCAAATATTTCGTCGTCACAAAATTGGAGATTGCAAACTGCAAATTAAATGTTACATTATCCCAATCACAAAATTTAATCTATTTTTTATGCCAAATTGATCGTGCACCATTAGTAATTAAAAAGACTGAGTAATAAAATAAACGAACTAAATTTTTTAAATATAATGCCAATGTTTACTATTCATTTACTCCAACTAGAAGCATTTACAAACAATGAGCAATCATAAATGTATCTAATCTATCCAAATACTACTAGCCATTTGTAGTTAATTACTAGATTAGCATGTTCCAAAGAAATAGCACTTGGCATGTAACGAAAACAATGTAACGAAAACAAAGCTTAAGTCAGCCTATCCTTCAATACTCCAATTGCCTTCCTTGTATGCAAGAGTAATTGATATGCCTTTTTTATTGGATTTGTGCGAAAATGTTTGTAAAATTGAGTAAATATTGATTCAAGCTGAATGTTATTGGAGTTGCAAGAGTAATTTCTTGAATTGGAAGTCAATTAGGCAGATGGGTTGTGATTTGTTGAGTTGTGTATTTGTTTGATCTATTCATGTATTGATACATTGAAGTCTAGAGTTGTTAACTGCATTAAAGAACAAGGGGAGGAGGAAATCAACGCTTCTTTAAAGCTGGACCACATGACTTGCATATGCTACGAGAAAATGACCAAATTACCCTTACAAAAATCACGTGAATGGCACATAAACTTCCATCCCGTCCAAAATTTGATGATTTCGTTGGTTTTGATACCAGATTGCAAGAAAACACAAACTTAGGTTACTAATTCACAAGATTTAACTCTTGGGTGTTGTACTGCAACTATTTGTAAAAGTTAGGTTACCGAATTGCAAATCGCCCCATTTCAATAAGGAAATCCCACAGTTTTAAATTCTAGTGTCAAACAACACTTGTACAACAAATTAGAACCTTTACTACCACAAAACTTCTCTTTGTTTCAATAATAGTTTGCAAGAAAACATAAGAATTCAAGTTATGCACCAACAACTATGAATCGTCAAGATAAATGTACGTAGTAACATTAGGGAAAAGGGTCCATGAGTAGTCAAGATAAATAAAGTTTTTCCCTCAAATCCAACTAACTAAGAAGAGAAGTACGTATGATGCATACATCTGTTGTGTATACATTTATAACATTAATTGCTCTAAAGAGCCAGAAACTTAACTAGGCAAGGCGTTCAATCCCAATATATATATTGACCATAAGCGATACTGATAGCTCCTGTGTGTTATTTGAAACAGACAGAGTGCTGATTTTCTGAAGATCCTCTTTTGATAACTCAAACATGGGTCGGGCGCCAGCAAGGACTAGACTCTTGCCGTTAGCGATTCTCTCCCTAAATCTTCTGTGGAGAACAAACCTGAGCATAGAAAGTCAAAAATCAATATCAAAATAAAATAATTATCCTGACCAGAAATACAAATTTAGCAACAAAAAACCAATAGTACCTTCGATTTAAAGCTCAACCGAGACAAACAGACTTGAATTTGTCACCCCCATCAGCTTTTGGTAGTATCAACCGCAAATGCATCTTCCTTTTCAGAGACACTTCTCTCCAAGAATTTCCCACCCTCCCGATAAGTTCACTACCCATCTGAGCAAATTCTATCTTTCTTCTTTTGATCAATTGAAACCTGGGCTACTATTAGGTCTCAAATTTGGATGAGTACCACCCGCCAGAAGAGGAAGAAGGGTTAATAGCATTAAGGGGCAGCCTTGGTCCGAGTCCGTGTCCATATATAGGCTGCTGCTGCTGATGTGACATGTGGGGGTGAATCTGTGGGCAATTACTTGGTCCGGTTGTGTCATATACCCCACCAGATAACGAGAATGTAATGAAACCTTTAAACTGTCTTCTGTGCTAGCAGCAGTTATCTTGATGAACCCTTTTGAATCACAAAGGAGTATCCATTTGTTCAAGATTCTAACATACAAAGTGAAAAATCAATAACAAAATAAAATAAGTTGTTCTTGTCGTAACATTTAGTGAGTGAGACTTAAATGATTGTTATATTTCGTCAACGAGAAAATTTGAAGAATTATCTTTTAAATACTTTAACTGTCTGCATAGAAAATTAAAAGAATTCTCACAATCTCTCTGTACTCTTCGGATACACAAATTGTGGAAAACCCAATTCTTATCTATACTACATTAAGACGGCTAAGGAAATCGGTCGGCTTCTCCAAAAGGTTCTTCAATGGCGGTGAACAACTTGTTCCTTGATTAAGAGCAGAGCTCTCCCCATCTTTCTATCATACCGGTTATAAGCTTCAATTCAGGAAGCTTCTTTAATCTCCTTTAATAATGGTGGCATCGAGGTATTTTCCGGAACGTTCTAGAGAGTCGGTGTTGACTCTCAACAAGAGTGTGTCAAGAAATGAAACTTTAGTCTGCAATTGATATCATGGGCTATATCATATTATTTATTTGATCAAGGTATTTTCCAAAACTTTCTAGACAGTCGATGTTCACTCTTAACAATCGCCCTCAACGCCGACTCTTTCATCTTAATGTGTACGATCGGATCTCTTCCATCGAACTCTCCAGTATTAGTTTTAGTTCGATCATTCGAGTCACCGCTTACTTTAATTCATTTCCAAGGCAGTTGAGCTTGCCCCTTGACATTCTTGTTCAACAAAGACTTTGCTGAAGCTTGCTCTCCTTGCCCCTTTTGCCAGTTGCTTTGCCCCGTGAAGCTAAGCAACTCAATTTCCAGGAGGCTATCTCTAGCTACAACTTGCTCCGCACATTTCGAACCTACGTTGGCTCTCACCCCAAGTTTATTTTCCCCTGGATTGACATTGATATCACATGTGTCATCTACTAGCTCATTGATCCAATTACTAGTAACGTAAATCTTTCATTATGTTTCAATCTCGTCACCGCAGCTGACGTTGAGTGAAGCTTCAAAGGCTCCTCCTTATTATCCTTGATATTCACTCACGCAATTTATGGGATTGATATCTCTGCATATATGTGAAAAGCTTGTGTATATTTGAATATATTGACTAGCCTAAGATAGATTAGGAAAGAGTTCTTACCATAGTTACTAGGAACGTGGGACGTTTCGGGACGTGGGACGGGTACGGGAACGAGGAACGTGACTTAGTAAATTTTGGGTACGTTGGGGGTAGGATCAATTGGGAACGTGGTACGCTCTATATTGAAAACACATCACTAAGTTGAATATAATAACATATATGTATACACACACACTTACATATATTTTTTATGTACTTTTAGGGAGATAAAAGAGTAAAATGTAAAGGCGGATAACCATAAAATATTGTAAATGCAGACAAGATTCTACGTTGATGACCGTTTATTTTCCGATACGATTGTTTGAGTACTTTGGGTCGAGTTCCCTTGTGAACCCGGGACGCGTGTTCCCGGGAAGTGGGACGAGGGGGGTTGGGAGTTCCCGGTAACTATGGTTCTTACCTTCTAGGAGTCTTGTGTATATATTATACTTTGGGTTGTATGTTATGATTATCAAGGGAAAAATATTCTCCAATTCCTTCTTGTCTTCCCAGTCTCTTTTCTCCATGTTCGACTATTGTTAATAGTCTTATACTTCTGTCTTTGGTATTTTTCGAAGTCTATCACTTCTTCGACGCCACCACGGTCATCAAACCATGTACCGACTGTTGTATGTGGAATAGCTTCTTCTCTGAACCAAATTTCTTCTTCAAAGCACTCATCATCTGCAAACTCTTGTATATATTATTCAAAGTCGAACTCTTCATCCCAAAAAGTGTGTGGGTGCTCTGCGATGCGACTACGTAGGACAACTCAAAGACCCACAACTCTTCAATGTTGTCTTCAAAGAGACTCCCTGAGGTCACCACGTTACCCTTGTATGACGGGTCTCATAGATCGACAAGCTCAAGCATAATGTCCACATCGACCACCTTTATAGTACTCATCTTGCTCAACTCCCCCTCTAGATGAACTCCCACAACCTCGATCAGTCTTCTCCATGTCATCTTCTTTTTCCTCATATTTCCTTGCATCTCTTCTCTACTTATTTCGAGATTTGTTTCTCGGCCTAATAGCACCATATCGTGTTTATCTACTTCATTCTCTTTCACAGAGACTCCTTCTATTTGCTTAGCAAGAGCTTCTTGGTTGGCTAATATATTCTCCAAATCTACCAACAATAGTTGTTGGGAGCAACCCTGAATTGCCATGATGAATGCATTGTACTCAGGAACCATTAACTATAATCCTCCGCATTCTATCTTCTCCAATTTTCGCGCTAGGATCTAATTGTTTTATTTCACGATATAAAATTCTAATCTTATGAAAATAGTCACCTATAGAATCTGTACCTTGCAAGGTATTCATTAACTTCCGCTCTAGAAGTTGAAGCCGAGCAGCATTCGTTTTGAGAACTGGGCAGCAAGGCATCCCATGCTTCTTTCGGTGTTTCCAAGTCTTCAATACATGAGAGCAAGTTCTTTTCGACTGTGATTTTGATGAAGTACAAGGCTTTCCCTGCATTGATTTCCCACTTCTTGAACTCTACCGAATTTTCTTTCAAGGGTAGTGAAGTGTCACGCCCGTCTATGATATTCCACAAGTCCTGGGCTTTCAAGTAGGACAGTCATACAAGTTCGCCGGTCTCTGTAATGTACTTGTTAATATACTTGATCTACCATCGTGACTTGGTATAGACACCACACGTGTCACCATGTAAGTCAGATCCCTGACTCACGAGCTTCAATATCCTTGATAGTGCACCTTTAATGATCCCGAACAACGCTTCAATAACAGTTCCCATGATCACAAACTAAGTTGCTCGGACTCTTGGTTTACCCCGCCGGACTCCCGTCGACAAGCCTAAAATACGAGTGTGACACGGATATGGCAAGTTAAGTTGTGCGCGGCGCGGAAGCAGTTCTCATGCACACCAACAATTAGGTTATGCTACACCATTAATTTGGACAAGAATAACATGACGGAAAGATAAATAAGACAAGATTTTAACATGGTTCACCCCAACATCAATGGGCTACGTCCACACACCAACTTCACTATAATAATCATCATTATAACACTACGAGTTTTAATCAAGAAACTCGCAAAGACTCACCACTTTAACACAATAGTATTACAAGAATGGAGGTATCCTCATCCTTTCGACATTCTTGAATACTCTCACAAATAAGTACAACTCCTTCAAGATTGTACACATCTCTCTAACTTACCTCTCCCCTAAGGGGGGCCACTCTTGGTACCACAAGGCACACTTGAACTCTTTCTACATGTCTCTATTTATACGCACTTAGACATCTCCTAGTTCAAACCTTATCTAGATAACTAAACACCAAAAGTTTCATTGGAAAAACCAACCATCACATTCATGATAATCATGAATCACATGAGACAATGTCCAATGACTCCTTCTAGAACTTGAGCCATTTTCCAACAATCTCCACCTTGGAGAAAGTTCCCAAACACATAGCAAAAGGAAATCGGCTCCACCGAATCATTGTCATCCTCAGAATCTGAATTTCTTCAAATCTGCTGCTTCTGTCCGGACACAACCCCCAATGCTGTAGACCTCGAAATCCAATCTCCACCGTTCAGATTGAGTATAAGTAAGTCCCCAAGCCACACACCAAAAATCAGCACGATCCAACGGTAAACGAATGCGCTACACCAATTATCCTACCGCTGCGCTGAAAAATCTGAACCAGAAAATCTGCCACCACCGCGAAACTTGTACCGCCGCTATCAGTAACGGGACACGCCTCCTGATCACCAATATCAGGAAGACTTTCGACACAAGGGTTCATTCACGAGGTTGCACATCATCAAATCTTCTACTCTCTCCAAATCTTTCTCATCCTTCACAAACGTCACAAATTAAGCATAACCCAAATTCTTTAATATTATCCCGCATCACCCTGAGCTGAACCATCAGCTCTGATACCAATTGTTGTGTGCGGTGCGGAAGAGGTTCTCATGCACACCAACAATTAGGTTATGCTACACCATTAATTTGGACAAGAATAACATGATGGAAAGATAAATAAGACATGATTTAAACGTGGTTCACCCCAACATCAATGGGCTACGTCCACAGACCAACTTCACTATAATAATCATCATTACAACACTACGAGTTTTAATCAAGAAACTCGCAAAGACTCACCACTTTAACACAATAGTATTACAAGAATGGAGGTATCCTCATCCTCTCGACATTCTTGAATACTCTCACAAATAAGTACAACTCTTTCAAGATTGTACACATCTCTCTAACTCACTTCTCCCCTACTCTTGGTACCACAAGGAACACTTGAACTCTTTCTACATGTCTCTATTTATAGGCACTTAGACATCTCCTAGTTAAAACCTTATCTAGATAACTAAACACCAAAAGATTCATTGGAAAAACCAACCATCACATTCATGATAATCATGAATCACATGAGACAATGTCTAATTAGTCCTTCTAGAACTTGAGCCATTTTCCAACAATCTCCACCTTGGCGAAAGTTCCCAAACACATAGCAAAAGGAAATCGGCTCCACCGAATCATTGTCATCCTCAGAATCTGAATTTTTTCAAATCTGCTGCTTCTGTCCGGACACAACCCCCAATGCTATAGACCTCGAAATCCAATCATCACCGTTCAGATTGAATATCAGTAAGTCCCCAGGACACAACCAAAAATCAGCACGATCCAACAGTAAACGAATGCGCTACACCAATTCTCCTACCGCTGCGCTGAAAAATCTGAACCAGAAAATCTTCCACCACCGCGAAACTTGTACCGCCACTATCAGTAACGGGACACGCCTCCTGATCACCAATATCAGGAAGACTTTCGACACAAGGGTTCATTCACGAGGTTGCACATCATCAAATCTTGTACTCTCTCCAAATCTTTCTCATCCTTCACAAACGTCACAAATTAAGCATAACCCAAATTCTTTAATATTATCCCGCATCACCCTGAGCTGAACCATCAGCTCTGATACCAATTGTTGTGTGCGGCGCGGAAGAGGTTCTCATGCACACCAACAATTAGGTTATGCTACACCATTAATTTGGACAAGAATAACATGATGGAAAGATAAATAAGACAAGATTTTAACGTGGTTCACCCCAACATCAATGGGCTACGTCCACAGACCAACTTCACTGTTAGAATATTAGATAATCTTTAGCTAATATTCTGTACATATTTGTTAATTCTTGTAATTATCTCTTTCCTTGTAAATAGCCTAGTTTACCATAGATAGTTAATAGTGATTAGTATTATCTTAGGCAAGTAGTTACTTGTAAATATTATTTATACCCTACGAGGTTACGGGATGAGATACGGAATAGAATTCCTTCATGGTATCACGAGTACCGGCCGATCTCTCGCTTCTTCCGCTGCGCCTGGCCACTCGTAACCCTAGTTTTTATACTTTGTCCTCCGTTTCTTCTCATCATCATGACCTCTAAATTCGCTTATCACCCTGCCCTTGTCGTATCGAATATCAAGAATCACATCTCCATTATTTTGGATCTTGAGAATGTTCAATACGCTACTTGGGCAGAGCTTTTTCGAGTTCATGCTAAGTCTGTTCGGGTGATTCATCACCTCATTCCTCCGGCAAAAGGGAAAGAGAAAATCCCTACCACTGATGAGGAAATCGAGCTGTGGGAGACCCTTGACGCCACCGTCTTGGGTTGGATTTATTCCACTATCTCCTTGGAATTACTCAACCCCATCTTGGAGCCCGATTGCACGGCCATGGAAGCATGGAATCGGTTGCGTGACATATTCCAAGATAACAAAAACTCTCACGCGGTGACGCTTAAGCAAGAGTTTTCTCGAACGTTAATGGAGTCCTTTCCTTCGGCCTCTTCATATTGTCAACAACTAAAGCAGTTGGCGGACCAGTTGAAGAACGTGGGATCTCCTATCTCCAATGACCGTCTGGTTCTCCAAATGGTCGCGGGCCTTACGGATGCATATAGTGGTGTGGCAACCCTAATTCGTCAAAGCAATCCCCTTCCCCAATTCTACCAAGCTCGATCCATGTTAACACTTGAAGAGGCGGGGTTTATGAAGAAGGCAGCCACAGGATCTGCAGCCACAGGATCTGCAGCCACAGGATCTGCAATGGTTGCTCGGACGGACATGCATCCTCCTGTTGCTCATGTTCCGGTGCTGCGGGTTAACCATAGTCAGGGTGGTGTGAAGAATCAACCTCGAGGTAATGGCAAGAACGGGAAAACTGGCAAGAACGGTAAGAATGGTGGTAAGGGTGGTTCTTCTGGTGGTTCTGAAGCAACTCAGCTGTGGGCACAACCGTGGATGGGCAATGGTCAGTCTCAGTGGGGTGGCGGCTGGTCATGGCCATGGGACATCCCGCCATGTCCTTACCCTAATTCCGGGACTTCTTGGGTCAAGCCGTTAGGTCAGCCACAACGACATCAGCCTGGGTGCTCGGTCCTCGTCCTCCCCAAGCATATGCGGCGTCCACCCCCTCTACACCGACTGACATTGACGGTGCTGTCCATACTCTCAGCTTTACTCCTCCACCACCAAATTGGTTCATGGATACCGGGGCTACGGATCATATAACCTCCTCCTCAGGTACACTCACTTCCTATTTCAATTCGAGCAAAAAGTGTGGTATAACTGTTGGTAATGGTCATGCTATCCCTATTCTTGGTTTTGGTAATACTAAATTAGAGTCACCTCATCCTCCGTTGTCTCTTAAAAATGTTCTTTATGCTCCTAACATTGTCAAGAACTTAGTGTCAGTCTGTAAGTTTGCTAAAGACAACTCCATTTCAATTGAATTTGATTCATTTGGATTTTCTGTGAAGGATTTCCAAACGGGGCGGCAACTCATGAGATGTGATAGTCCGGGGGAGCTTTATCCAATCACCACAAAATCAACCACTTCTCCTTCCGTTTTTACTGCTGTGTCTTCGTCTTCTGTCTGGCATAATCGCTTGGGATATCCTGGGCCAACCATTGTGGATTCTCTCAAAAAGAATAACAAGATAAAGTGTGGCCCTTCGGGAACTTCTCCTATTTGTCATGCTTGTTCTTTAGGGAAAGTTGTTAGACTTCCTTTTATTTCATCTTTATCATGTACTCAATTTCCATTTGATATTATTCATAGTGATTTATGGACATCGCCAATTTTAAGTTCTTCTGGGCATCGATATTATTTGTTATTGTTGGATGATTACTCTAAATTTCTTTGGACATTTCCTTTAGCTCACAAATCGGGTGTGTTTTCAAAATTCTTAGAATTCAAATCTTTTGTTCATACTCAATTTGAACGCAACATTAAGAATATTCAATGTGATAACGGTCGGGAATTTGACAATTCATCTTTTTGGGAGTTTGGTAAAAAGCGTGGCATGTCTTTTCGTTTCTCTTGTCCTCACACGTCTTCCCAAAATGGGACGGCCGAACGAAAAATTTGTACCATCAATAATATGGTTCGAACCCTTTTGACTCATGCTTCTCTTCCATAATCTTTTTGGCATCATGCTCTTTCCATGGCCACTTACCTTCTCAACATTCTTCCTAATAAAGGCTTAGCGTTTGCTTCTCCGCTCCAAACTCTTTACAAAACGGAAGCCACTTATTCTCATCTCCGTGTGTTTGGATGCTTATGCTACCCACTTTTTCCCTCTACCACTATACACAAACTTCAACCTAGATCTACACCTTGTGTCTTACTAGGATACCCTTCAAATCATCGAGGGTAGAAATGCTTTGATTTATCATCCCGAAAAGTCATTGTCAGTCGTCATGTTGTGTTTGATGAGACACAATTTCCTTATGCTTCGATATCTCCAAAGACGGATGTATCTTCTTATACCTTCCTTGATGACACTCCTCATCCTTTGGTAGTGGCTCAGTTGACTCATCCGGCCCAAGTCACTCCCTCTCCTCTTCCGGGTACTCCTAGTCCTGGGCCGCCCCAATCTGTCCCGTTAGACCCTAGCCCACCATCTCCTGCCTCTTCTCCTTATGCGGCAGCCCCTCCCCCAGTACAGTCTATCTATCCCCACACAAGAAGTCAGTCGGGTATTATTAAACCCAAAATTCCTTTTAACCTCCTTGCTGCCAGTACTAAATCTCCGCTCCCTAGGGATCCAGTTTCGGCCTTACGAGACCCTAATTGGAACATGGCCATGACCGACGAGTTTAATGCTCTAATTGAAAATAGGACGTGGGAGTTGGTTCCCCGTCCACCTGACACTAACATTATTCGGTCAATGTGGATTTTTACTCATAAGCATAGGTCTGATGGGACTTTTGAACGTCATAAGGCTCGCCTTGTTGGCGATGGCAAAACTCAGCGTGTGGGAATTGATTGTGGGGATACTTTTAGCCCGGTGGTTAAACCGGCTACCATTCCTACTGTTCTTAGTCTCTCTCTCGAAGAAGAAATGGCCCATTCATCAGCTTGACGTTAAGAATGCTTTTCTTCATGTGAATCTTAATGAGACGGTATTTATGCATCAACCATTGGGCTTTCGAGACAAGCGGTATTCTGACCATGTCTGTCTGCTCAAAATGTCCTTATATGGTCTCAAGCAAGCCCCTCGGGCGTGGTATACTCGCTTTGCAGATTATATGACATCTATTGGTTTTTCTCATTGCAAATTTGATACATCTTTATTTGTGTATCAAAAGGGTGATTCCATGGCATATCTCCTGGTATATGTTGACGATATCATCTTAACAGCTTTGAGTGATACTCTCCGACAGACAGTGATTTCTCTTCTTAGCAAAGAATTCGCCATGAAAGACTTGGGTCTCCTTCATTCCTTTCTGGGTATTTCAGTTCAGAAGTGTGGTAAGTCGTTCTTCCTTTCTCAACAACGGTATGCTAATGAGATCATTGACCGGGCTGGTATGACCTCTTGTAAACCGGCACTGACTCCTGTCGATACCAAGCCCAAGCTTGGTTCATCTTCCTCCCAGCCTCTTGCCGATCAGTCTCTGTACCGTAGCCTCGCTGGTGCACTTCAATACCTCACATTCACCCGTCCTGATATCTCTTATGCAGTTCAACAAGTATGTCTTTTTATGCATGCACCTCGGACGGAACATATGGCGGCATTGAAACGCATTGTTCGGTATTTACAAGGGACTCTTACACTCCGCATCCTCCTTCATCCCTCATCCATCTCATCTCTGGTTGCCTACATCGACGCAGATTGGGAGGGTTGCCCCGACACTCGTCGATCCACCTCTGGCTATTGTGTTTACTTGGGTGACAATTTAGTCGCTTAGTCTGCTAAACGACAACCCACCATTTCCCGATCTAGTGCGGAGGCAGAGTATCGGGGTGTCGCTAATGTGGTGTCTGAATCTTGTTGGCTTCGCAACTTGTTGTTTGAGCTTCATTGTCCTATTCCTAAGGCTACGTTCGTCTATTGCGATAATGTGAGTGCGGTGTACCTTTCGGGCAATCCGGTGCATCACCAACGCACGAAGCACATAGAAATGGACATTTTGTTTGTGCGCGAAAAGGTGGCACGTGGGGAGGTCCGTGTGTCTCATATTCCTTCTCGACACCAAGTTGCAGACATCTTTACTAAGGGACTTCCATTAGTTTTGTTTAAAGATTTCCGAGACAGTCTCAACATTCGTTCTCCTCCAGTTACGACTGCGGGGGAGTGTTAGAATATTAGATAATCTTTAGCTAATATTCTGTACATATTTGTTAATTCTTGTAATTATCTTTTTCCTTGTAAATAGCCTAGTTTACCATAGATAGTTAATAGTGATTAGTATTATCTTAGGCAAGTAGTTACTTGTAAATATTATTTATACCCTACGAGGTTACGGGATGAGATACGGAATAGAATTCCTTCATTCACTATAATAATCATCATTACAACACTACGAGTTTTAATCAAGAAACTCGCAAAGACTCACCACTTTAACACAATAGTATTACAAGAATAGAGGTATCCTCATTCTCTCGACATTCTTGAATACTCTCATAAATAAGTACAACTCCATCAAGATTGTACACATCTCTCTAACTCACTTCTCCCCTAAGGGGGGCTACTCTTGGTACCACAAGGCACACTTGAACTCTTTCTACATGTCTCTATTTATAGGCACTTAGACATCTCCTAGTTCAAACCTTATCTAGATAACTAAACACCAAAAGTCTCATTGGAAAAATCAACCATCACATTCATGATAATCATGAATCACATAAGACAATGTCTAATGACTCCTTCTAGAACTTGAGCCATTTTCCAACAAGTTAAACCAAAGAGTCCGAGCATCACAGCTTACAAAGGACACCTTAGTATATACTACACTCTATGCACCCCACCACATACTATTACAACTTAAGAGAGACCCACCGAATTCTCACAATCTCTCTGTACTCTTCGGATACACAAATTGGAGAAAACCCAATTCCAAATTATACTACACTAAGTCGGCTAAAGAAATTTCTCAGCTTCTCCGGAAGGTTCTTCAATGGTGGTGACGAACTTGTTCCTTGACTAAGAACAGCGCTCTCCACATCTTTCTAGCATAGTTGTGATAAGCTTCAATTGCGGAAGCTTCTTTAATCTTCTTCAATAATGGTGGCATCGAGGTATTTTTCAAAACTTTCTAGAGAGTCGTTGTAGACTCTCAACAAGAGTGTGTCTAAGAAGTTAAACTTTACTATTCTGCAATTAATATCTTGGGCTATATCATACTAACCTCCGTCCCAGCTCAATGTGCATTATTTGACATTTTTTTGTCAATTCAATTGATCTTTGACCATAATTTTATTAAAATCTAGATATCTCTATGCAATTTTATAAAAAGTCATTGAAACTATTTGTAATGTTGAAATAATAACAAGTTTTAAAATTGCTTATGAATATCAACATTTTTAATAAAATTATGGTCAAAGTTTGATTGAATTGACCAAATGAATAGTGAAAAGTGCATATTGAGCTGGGACGGAAGTTAGTATTATTTACTCCCTCCGTCCTATTTTTTTTTTTTTGCCACATTTGACTTTTTTGGTCAACAAAACTAAACTTTGACTAAACATTAATCTTAATCTTGCCATTTTAGTGAAACTCTAAAAATTGTTATTGATAAAGCATTAAGAGATTTATAATTGACAATTTTCAGAATTTCACTAAGATGACTAGATTGAGATTAATGTTTAGTCAAAGTTCACTAGTGTTGACCAAAAAATTGAAATGTGACCAAAATAAATGGGAAGGAAGGAGTATTTGATTAAGGTATTGCTAATGCATGAATAGACAATGTTATGTATATTATGGTCAGTTTACAAATATTATCCGAATTGGCGATGAACTATCAAAGCACTCTTGATTTGGAAGAATGTATGCAACCAGTGATGGTGGGAGTATTTCATGTAAGAAGCAAGAATTAGGAAATCAATATAAGAGGAAATAAATTTTACTGCATAAAATTTCACCTGGCTGCTGAGGATAATATATAATTTGGTCATTGATCTGAATCACATACAGCTGGAACTTAAGTGGTTGAATCCAGCTAGCCTAATGAAGCCATAAAAGAAAAATGTCCTAGGTTAACAACTTAGTTATTAATTTAATTGGTTAAGGTAAAATTGATTATATACAGTCAAACAGCAATAAACACTACCCAACCATATTTGGATATCAGTAAATAGCATATCCTTCTTAAAGAATGTAAAAATGTTTTCAGTAAAACTAATAAAATAAAAAATGCTAATTTTTGGGGAAAGTAGGTAATATGTGAATGGCAATTAATGGAAAATAATACTACTAAAAAATGTAAAATAATACTAGTAATGCTCAGATTGAGAACCGCAAATTATATCAGCATTCCACTAAGAAAATAATCTACAGTGGGTGACACTTTCTGAGCCATGTACTAAAAAAAAACCGTAAATGTTTATCAACATAAGGCATACAGATCAGGAAATTGATTGCTGACACTGATAATAATTTCAAATTAACAAATCTTTTATGAAGTTTCCAAAAAGTAAAAAAATAAAAATAAAAAATGTTCCGCAAACACTGATAATAACTAGCCACAATCCGAGATGCAATCGCCAACTTAAAATTAAAATAAATAAAAGGAGCAGTAACCATGGTTCGATCAAGATCCAAGAATTATACCTGAAATATTTCAATTTCCATATATAGACCTCCCCAGGGGAGTGCTCCTCCATCTCAAACCCTTGAAAAGATTAAGATCCAAACTCCAATCGACAAATAAAAAACCTGATCCAAGACAGTTACACTGCCGCAGGAAATTTAGGGTCTGCTCTAGCTAGGGCTGTTTAGATGAGAAAGATTAGTATAAAAGTGAGTTATTAGGGTTTTCAAAACGAGCCCAATTAAATAAATCATGACAGACAGGCCCAATCAATCTTTCATTCTAGTACTATTTAAAATTTATGCATTTTTCCCTGTTGTTCTTTTGGCCCGTTCTCTTTCTCAGATGATTTCTTGCTTCATAGCTTATTTTGTTGTTCCTACTTTTCTATTTTTCTATACCCTTCATACTCTCTCTCTCTCTCTCCCCCTCCCTCTCTCTCTTTTAATTTTCAGTGCATGAATTATATTAAGTTGTGTTGGAGAAAGAAGTTTTGCCGCGTAGAATACGATTAATAGTGTCTTAATTTAGTGTCCAAAAGGGTGTGTTGAAAATGGTTTATGAGCTTTACCAATAAGTAACGTTTTCATATTCTATGACATCGCATCCAAGTGGGATTATTTCCCACATTTAGCCAACTATCTAAAGAAAATCATACAGAAAAAAGAGATTTCTATAAATTCTCCAATAGAGAGTAAGCTCGCGAGGCCAAACATAAAAACTGGAAGCCCTAATTAAACTACAAGCGTTAACTCCACCCTAATGTATTCTCTCTTAGGTAAGCAGAATTTACCATCTAAATTTACATTGGTAATTTCCAACAGAAATAAGTATTTCGTCTAACGGGAAAAAGTTGACCAAAAGTGGTGGCTGAAAAGATTCATCGATATTTTCATCAAAAACTATCGGACATAAATTTAAATATAGAATTTTATCTAAAGAAAATCATATAGAATTTCCGTCCCTTCAATTAAAATGAAAGAAATTTAAATATTTTAATAATTATTTCAGTTCTTGCCGTCATACTATCTCAAAGCCACAACAATACTCATTGATATACATACGCATTGATAAGAAGAAATAAAGAATTAAAATTATCTCATACTCGCTCCAATTAATACATTCATTCATACTTTTCTACAAAATTTACGTTATGTCATATCAAAATTGTAAGTGTGCGTGATTCATTGTAAAAATAATTCCCAGTGTGTTTAGGATTTTTGCCTTTCTTAATGGAAAAGGATTCTTATTTTGTATATGATTTTCACTTTCATTAATTAGTTGTAAATATTTAAATGATATAGATAGATTTTAATTTCCTA
Source organism: Campanula takesimana (assembly GCA_026119855.1). Taxonomy (NCBI): domain Eukaryota; kingdom Viridiplantae; phylum Streptophyta; class Magnoliopsida; order Asterales; family Campanulaceae; genus Campanula; species Campanula takesimana. The sequence goes on from JAOWBW010002257.1 coordinate 18,502, forward strand.
TTCTTTAGGGATTTGAATATGGAATACTAACCCTAATGAATATCTACTTTCTTTAGTGTTTATCTTTTCTTTTAGGACAATCATTGTCATATCTTGAAGGACTCTTACACGTCTATAAAAGGAGGATGAGAGCTCCAGAATATTTACACACTCAGAATATTAAGAGAGACATACAAAGTTCAAGAGTAGTGTCATTTATTAATATTTTCCTAGGTTGTTGATGTCGGTGCATGTGCGGGCACATCGCTGCCTACATCGTGTTTTGTACTTGTTCTAGGCTAGACTTGATTCTTCAAAAATGATTCCTTATCATCTTTGCTGCTTTGTTCAGCGTAGGATCATATTCTCAGAGTACCATAAGTCTTAGACAAGTGTTTTAGTATTTTAGTATTTAGTGTTTTCATATTTGGTCGCTTCTCTTGGTTTCTTTGTTTGTAATCGATCTTAAACGTTTCAATAAAGAGAAGTTTTTGTTGTCTACATCATATTGTTGTAGATGTGTAAATAACTCGTGTTTATTATTTATTCCGCTGCAAATTCTGTTTGGTGTAGTTCCTGGTGTAACCACATCAGTATCTACACTGCTTCTCTATTCTTTATTTTTTCTAGACTATCCTAGCTATCAAAACTTTCAATTGGTATCAGAGCCGTCTGTTAGTACCTCACTATGTTTAACTCACAATTAATCATAGTAAATATGTTTTGATAAATAAATAATCAAAACCAATTGATTATATGATGTATACAAAAGACCTGAGCACAGCAACCCAATACAAAGCTCAACAGCTAAGCTGCCCTGTTTCCACTCAATCCAACAGTCAAGTCATTACATGATCTACCTATCATCTATACATCCAACAAACTGAAGAACTTCCTGAAGAACTACATATTACAGACTCTCTCTACCTCAAATGAATTATCAAGATGATAAATACAAATAAGCTTCAACAGCTAAGGACCTACAAGCCCAACAGCTAAGCTCCCCTTTCTCAACAGTTAAGACTGGCCTTCATCAACAGATGACTCCACATCATCAAATTTTTGAAGAATGATTATTCTAATATTACTAGTCATTGGAAATAACTCATATTGAAGCTTGTTCAAGTGTGAATACACCTTCCCTTCTCTTGACAACCTGTATTCAGAGGAACAACAAACATTCAGTCAAAGTCAAAGAGAACCATTACTTCTCTGTACCTTTGTTCCCCAAACGGCTACTAGTGTACCCTTGTCTCCCAACGGCTCTATCCCCTCCTTTATATAAAGGAGTATACTGGTATGTTGTCAAGTAACCCCTTAGACCCTCAACACCCTTTTTACAAACTTACACCATTTGAAAACCTTTGTAGCCTTACTTCATTCTCACTCTGCAGTCTTAAATATTTGTATAGACCCCTGCAAATATTGTGCCTTTTTGCACCCAGTTACAACCCTCTTCCAGCCAGCTTAAAGCCAAGCTACCTTTGTAAACACACTTGTGATTAAAAAAAAATTCTCGCTTTGAAAGAAGCAACCTTAATTGGAGTGTAAATTAAGTAGAGGGGGTTCAAAGGAACTTGCCTTATCAATTCTTGTAACTCTTATTGAAGAGAATATTATAGTGGATTGATCTCACTGTTCCAACAGTGGGGGTGGATGTAAGAGAAGGGTTTTGCCTCTGAACCACTTTAAAATACTGTGTACACTCTTGTCTTTACACTAACACACACATACACCTTGTCCTTTCATTTATTTATTCATTTATATTCCGCTGCACATTTCTTTTATTTATTTATTTCTCAACAACTAACTTCAAATAGTTAGATGTCCAAGTTTTAATTAATCTGTTCATTTAGTTAAACAGGGCCTTTCAATTGGAATCAGAGCTTGGATTCACCATACAAAGTCTAACAACTTGTGAAAGATTCATTCAACCCACCATGCCTCAACCAAGAAGAAACAATGAAAATGACATTCAACACATTGATGATTGTGGATCTTTTGGGATTTATTCCTCAAAAATTAAAACCTATCTAGATGTTAATAGCATATGGAACTGGTATGTCTTAGAAAATGAAGTTGAACCTCCCACCCAAGCAGAAGTTAATGGAGGAGGTAGCAAAATCAAATCTCCTGAAGACTGGACTGATGCTCAAAGACAACTTATGACTGCTAACTTAAAAGTTAAAAATATTCTGAAGAAAAGTGTGAATGACTCCCTAGCTCAAGAAATAGCAAAAGTACCAAGTGCTAAAGGAGCATGGGAACTAATTAACACTAAGTTCTAAACGCACCAGTGTTAGAACTCAAAATCTGTATAACTTATTAAGACAGTTAGACAAATTCAAATTCTATCCTGGAGAGAAAGTGAGTGCTGCAAGACAAAGATTTGAAGACCTTGTAAGAGCTATTTCAGACCATGGCAAAACTTTTGAACAATCTGACCTTTGCTTAAAAATCTACTCTAACCTTCCTCAAGAATATGAGAAAGTAGCCCTTCCCATTAGAGAAGGAGCTGAATGGAGTAGTATGACCATAGAACAATACTTTGGTAAACTTGAAGCCTATGAACTTGAAGGAATGATTAAAATTCAACCAACATCCACCATATCTCAAACTCTTGCCCTTGTAGCTCAAGAGCAAACCCAGAAACAGTTCTCCCAATAGGACATTGACACCCTTGTTATCAATGCCCTACAAAAACTGAACATAACTCCTAAACAAGAATCTAAACCTATCTCTCAAGAAGACATCCCAAGCCTTATCTCCATGGCTGTCAGAAATGCCATGAAACATCAAAAGAAAGCTTTTGATAGAAGATATAGCCCTTCACCATCCAATCCAACTCAAGAAGTTATTAAAAAGAACATTAAGTGTTACAACTGTGGTAAACCAGATCACTATGCTGCAGACTGCAAAGAACCTAAGAAACCAAGAGAACACTAAAAAAGAATGACCTATTCTAAAGAAGTCATTCATAGTTCTAGGTGCAATTTCTACAATTGTGTTGAGGCTAAAAATGACAAAAATGAAGAATAAGTCATGCTTGCTGACTCTTCTAGGTTTAGTGATGAAGAATTTGATTCATCTGACTCAGATAATGAGGAAGAAGAAGCACTACTGTGTCTAGTTGCACAGGAATGTGAAGACTCAGTTAATGAAGAGGACCTAGAAGCCTTAGCTGCTGCTGAAGAACTTAAAGAGGTACACAATTTTAACTCTCTTAACATTGATAGTTTTAAAAATTTAGTTTGCACCCTTTTAATTCAAAAGAAGAAACAAGACTCTAGCTTTGCTGCCCTTATCACAGAAAACCTTGAGCAATCTAAAACCATTGAAAATCTCAAATCCCTAAACACTAACCTTGAAACCACCAAAAAGAATCTAGAGGACAAAAGTCAAAAACTTGAAAATGACATACTTAGCTCAACAGCTAAGACTGACTGTTCTAAGTCCCAAAAGGATAATGAACAGGAAATGAGTATCTTGAAGGAAGAAAATAATGCTTTAAAAAGCAAAATTGATTCCTAGACCAAATCAAGCAATGCTTTATCCATGTATCACTTTAATCAAAGACATCCTGGGGATAGATCTGGAATAGGAGAAAAGAATCCCACACTCAAAACCTACACTCCACCTACTGGTGATAGAGCTGTTGAAACTATGATTTTACAAAGTCTCAACACATTCTCTACCAAGAAACCATCTTACCCTATTCAAACAAAGGAAGATGTATATAAACAGAGGAGTAAAGAAAGTAAATTAAAAGTGGATTCCCCCATAATTCCTGATTCTTAAGCTTCCACCAGTACTGATGATATTAAATCTCAGAAAAAGAAGCAAGAACAGAAGTCCAGAAAGCCAAGACAAGCTGAACAGCCAAGACAAGCTGAACAGCCAAGGCAAACTGGACAGCCAAGACAGGCTAGACAGCAGAGGCACTCTAGGAAACCTAGACAAAATTGGCAATATTCCAATGGGAAAAGCCATGCTTATCAGTCCCAAATTCTTCTCCTAGATCATCTTACCAATCACAAAACCCCAGACAGCAATCTCACTTTCATCAACCAAACTACAGAAGTCAAAGCCCATACAATACTGGACACCTTTATAACTCCCCTTAACCCTTCACATTGACACCCTACATGATTAAAATCATGTCCTACTATAACACCCTTAACCAGTTCTTCAAAACAAGATCAGGTGGCAAAGCTAGGGTAACAAAGAAAGTCTAATCCTTTGAACCCAAAAAGAATAAAGGGTACCATAATTTTTAGTTTTGTTTTGTAGGAATCCAATAAAGGAATCTGGTATTTAGATAGTGGATGTAGCAGACACATAACTTACAACAAGGAATGGCTTCAACCGCTTACACCAAAAAATGGTCCCAATGTTACTTTTGGTGAGAATTCTCAAGCAAGAGTCAAAGAATCAGGAAACCTAGTAACCAAAGAGATCATCTTTACAGATGTATCTTATGTTGAAAGCCTTAAGAACAATTTGATCAGCATTAGTCAAATCTATGATAAAGGTTATCATGTTATCTGCACCAAGGATCAATGCCAAGTCAAGGACAAGAACAACAAGGTTATTCTAACTGAAGTTAGAAAGAAGAAACTCTATTGCCTCCACCTTGAAGTAGTCCAATCCTCCTCTGCTCATTGTCTTTTGACCTACAGCCAATCTGATATGTCTTGGATGTGGCATAAAAGACTTGTCCACCTAAACCTCAAAACAATTTCTAAGTTATCCATCTCAAATCTTGTCAAAAGTATTCCTAAGACACCTTTCAAGAATGATAAGTTATGCAGAGCTTGTCAATGTGGAAAACAAAAGAAGACATCCTTTTCTGTTAAAAAACAGACTAGACACAACCAAACCTCTTGATCTCCTTCATATGGACTTATTTGGTCCCATTAGAACCAGATCTTTAGGTGGAAAGAGATACTTCCTTGTAGTTGTTGATGACTACACAAGATTCACTTGGATCATCCTTCTTGAATCTAAAAGTGATACTCTTCATAATCTCACTCAGCTGTTCAACAAAGTTCAGAACTTTAAAGGCTTGTCTTTCAAAAGGATAAGATCTGATCATGGAACTGAATTTGAGAACAGTGGAGTTGACACCTATTGCAATCAAATAGGAATTGATCACAACTTTTCAGCTCCAAGAGCTCCTCAATAGAATGGAGTAGCAGAAAGGAAAAATAGGACAATTTGTGAAGCAGCAATGGCTATGCTATCAGAACACAATCTTCCTAAGTACTTTTGGGGTGAAGCTGTGACTACTGCTGTCTATGTGCAAAACAAAACTCTAATCAACAAGTACCATATGAAGGCCCCATATGAGTTGTGGAATGGAAAGGTTCCAACCATATCCTACTTTCATGAATTTGGGAGCAAATGCTATATTCACAACAATGGAAAGAACAACTTAGATAAGTTTGATTCCAAGAGTGATGAAGGAATCTTTGTTGGTTACTCCAACACTAACAAAGCCTACAGAGTTTACAACAAAAGAAGACTAGTTGTAGAAGAATCAATTCATGTTGACTTTGATGAAAACAATGATCAAAGCAACACTGACTTATGTGATTTTGATGAAAGCATTGGAAACTCTGACAACCTTCCAGAACCTTCACCCACAACCAATAATCCCTCATCCCCAAATAAGAACAACATCATTCTTCCTTATGTTCTGCCCAAAGATACTCCCAACAGCTTACCCACTCCCAACAGCTTTCCTCTTCCCAACAGACAAGATGAAACTATTAGCTGTCAAATAATCCCTTCTCAAGTCTCCATTCCAATCCCCATTGTCAATGATGAGAACCTTTTCATTAACATTCCTATCCAAAAAGAAACCATTCCTGATGGCATTCCTTATTTTTATGAGTGCCTTCATTTCTCAAATGGAACCCAAGAAAATTCATGAATCCCTTCAAGATGCAGACTGGATTGAGGCTTTGGAAGAAGAACTTGAACAGTTTAAAAGGTATAAAGTATGGAAACTTGTTCCCAAACCAAGAAATCAAACTGCCATAGGTACCAGATGGGTATTTAGAAACAAAATAAGTGAAGATGGAACTGTTGGGAGAAACAAAACAAGACTTGTAGCTCAGAGATACAGACAAGAAGAAGGGATAGATTATGATGAATCTTTTTCTCCTATAGCAAGACTTGAAGCCATAAGACTATTTCTAGCCTTTGCATCTTTTAAGAAGATGAAAGTATTCCAAATGGATGTAAAGAGTGCATTCTTGAATCGAGTACTTAATGAACAAGTGTTTGTTGCTCAACCTCCTGGATTTGAACACCCCAAGTTCCCAGATCATGTATACAAGTTGGACAAAGCCTTGTATGGCCGGAAACAAGCACCTATAGCTTGGTATGACACGTTGTCTAATTTCCTTCTCAATAAAGGATTTACTAAAGGTCATATTGACAACACTCTGTTCATCAAGAAGTATGGAGATGACACCCTACTCATTCAGGTCTATGTTGATGACATTATCTTTGGATCATCAAATGAGGACCTTTGCAAAGAATTTGGAGATCTTATGCAAAAACAGTTTGAAATGAGTATGATTAGGGAACTAACCTACTTCCTAGGTTTTCAAGTCAAACAAATGAAGGATGGGATCTTCATTAACCAAGCAAGTACACAAGAGACATGATAAAGAAGTTTGATATGCAGAATGCCTCAACAGCAAAGACACCTCTGTCTACCTCAACAAAACTTCATGCTGACACTGATGGTCAAAGTGTTGATCAAACGCGTTACAGAAGCTATATAGGATCTCTCCTATATGTAACTTCCTCAAGACATTACATTATGTTCAGTATATGTCTCTGTGCAAGATTTCAAGCCAATCCCAAATAATCTCATCTTGCTGCTGTTAAGAGGATTTTGAGATATCTAAAGGAAACTTCTGATTATGGCTTGTGGTATCCAAATGAATCACCATTCTCATTAATTGACTTTACTGACTCAGATTATGCTGGATGCAATCTAGATAAAAAGTCAACAAGTGGTGGATGTTAATTCATTGGATCAAGAATTGTATCCTGGTCTAGCAAAAAGCAAACCTCTGTAGCAACCTCAACAGCTGAGGCTGAGTATGTTGCAGCTGGTCTCTGCTATTCACAAATTCTGTACTTAAAAAGTCAACTACAAGACTTTGGTATGAATGTCACTAATATTCCTATATTTTGTGACAATTCAAGTACAATTGCTATGACTGAGAATCCTGTTCAACACTCTAAAACCAAACACATTGAAGTAAGACACCACTTCATTAGAGATCATGTTGAAAAGGGAAATATCAATTTAGCCAAAGTTGGTACTGAAGATAATGTCTCTGACATACTAACTAAAGCTATGGATGAAAAGAGGTTTGAACTTTTGAGAGCAATGTTAGGAATGATTAACTTGCCTAAGTAAAAGGGATTAACTAAAAATTCATTTCATAAACTTTAAACTAGTACAAAGAGCATGGTTAGCTATTTACATTGTTTCAACAGCTAACCTAAACAGATCTCTATTCAACGACAACCATATGATGGCCTGTTTACATCATATGGTTTGAAACTATTCCTTAACCTATCTACCCCTGTGGAACTTGGTAGACCTACCCCTCTCAAAATTCCCTGACAAAAACAAAAACAAAAAGAGTACAAAAACTTTTCCCCAACAGCTAACCAACTAACTTAGCTGTTCAACCCTGTTCTTCTCACAACATTTGCTTCCAAATTGATCCAGACCCCTTCCCAGATACTTCCTGCCTCCTCTCCTCTCCATATGGCCTTGCAGGTACAGACTGACTTGTCTCTCCATACCTCTCCAGCCATACAGGATGCCTTTTAATGAAAGGATCAATGGCAGTAACTGAGTACTGCAAAGGTGGACCCATGGTTCTTGGCCACCACTCCTTAACAGCATCATAAGGAGGAAAATCATCCAAGGGAGACATAAAGCTAAAGGTACTTGAGGTTTAGATGCTCTCATTGGCTATCACAGCCATATGAGATGAAAGTCCACCATCATTGCCCTCATTGACTTGGACAGGACTACAACACCTCAAGTACTACCTAAACAGCTGAGTGTGAGTAGTTGATGGAGACTGCTGGACCCCATGGAAATTATCACCCCCTCCCTCCAGCACTGCGATGCTTATGGACAAAGAATCCCTTGTCACTGGGGCATAAACCCTTGGTTGTTCAGCAACAGGAACCTTCTTGGCCTGAACAGCTAAGCTATCCTCCTGACTCATCAGCTCCCTCAATGTAAATGGCCTCAACACTTGATTTCCCTCAACAGATTTCCTTCCAATGTCCTTCTCATGGACCTTTAACCCTCCCTTCATCATTAAGTCCCCAAGAGAATGGACCCTTTGGACTTCAGTTTGTGCAGCATTTGCTTTGCTACTCTCTCCTTCCCCTACTCTCATATTCTGACCAAACAACTTTATACTACCCTTCTCATCTACCTGTTTCTCTTTTCCCTTTCCCTCAAATGTTCTAAGTTGAGCCACTCTCTCCCTCTTTAACTTCTCTATAGCTTCATTTTCACACTCCCAATCTCTTTTCCTCTTCTCTCTCTCTTTCACCTCTCTATACTTTAAAGGGTGATCTAGAGGAAGCTGTTCAACTTCCTCATACAACTGATGATCACTCTGTATGGTATATGACCTATACTCTCTTTTAAATCTTTTTCTATCTGTCTCCTCACCAGTTGGAACTGTAAAGATCAATATCTTAACAGTTTGAGCCATCTTTTTAGGATTGAACTTAGAAGAAAGTCTCCCCATTTTCTCTGAAAATAACCTGAGTATATAGTCTACTGCTAAGACCAAAGAGAAAACTTAGTGTGGATTAAACAGCTAAGTGCATATTTCTTATATACATAAGGAATTTATGTTGGTCCTTAATAGGGTATGACCATAGACTTAGCTGTTGAGTAAAATTTATGTCCAAAATATCGTCTGACTTGACCACCAAATCTGTACTATTGGTACAAAAGTGTGGCAATTCTGAGAAGTGATGGTCAAAATTAATTTTGTAGAGTGTTATGTTATATTTAGCACCTTACTTTCCTTAAATAGCCGCCCACTATTTCTGGAAATAAATGATATACCATTTAATTCTATTCTATTTACTGTTCACTTAAACAGTAAAAGAGGATAACTGTCATATCACCTTAACGGCTACCTGTAGACACCCTGCCTTGGACCGCTCACCCCGATTGCACATTTGATTTTGTGTCTCTCCCCATTTTAAGTGTTTCTCGTTAGTTTCTGTCACTTCCGTTAAGTTCCTGACTGACTTCGTTAAGTCCAGGGACTAAACTGAATAACAGGGCTGACTTTCTAGTCCATTCTGTCAAAATTTCCTTCTCTGAGTCGCGCGCCTCCGACAGAAGGAGCCAGGCGCGCGCGCCTCCCACCCCCAAAGCAGGAAGCGCGCGCCTCTGGGCGTCAGTTACAGATTTCTGGCCAGGATTCTCTCCCTTGCTCAATTTACAGGATTTTGCCCGGGAAGGATTTCTTGGTGACTGAGTTTTGGCACCAAAAACACCCCTCTTTCACCTATAAAAACCTCTCTTTACCTCCATTTTCAAGGATCGAAAAATCATCGAAAGGACCGAAGATTGAACTTACAAAAACTATACCAAAATCACTTTCTAAAGGTTCTCCAAGGATTTCTTCAAGCAATATTTGAAGTTCTTCAAATTGTAGGTAAAAGTCTATCTTTTCCTTTCTTTTCTACTTCATCTCCTCTCTCTCTTTTACTCTATCAAATGTGCAATCACCCAAATCATTTTGGGACATGACTCTAATGATCACCTCATCTCATTGAGGTTGGTTAAGGAGTTATCTCCTACATTCCAAATCCTATTTTAAACCCCCTTTTTATGACTTAAAGAAGAAGAAGAAGAACATTTTCATTCATGTAGATTTTGATCAAGCAAGACCAACTTAAGTTGGGCGAGATGGGTGTTTCGGTACTTCCCATCTCGTAATCTAACCCCCAGACCTCAAAACAAAGAATCTCTGTTTTCGTAATCAAACTTAGGCTACAATCAATAGGTTTTTCTTATGTTCCTCAAAATATAGGTGGCGACTCTAAACAATCTAAAACAAGTTAGACATCCTAGGATAATTCACCGCTCTAGCCAAGCCGTGGTTCCCCCGGGGTATCTACAGTGGCGACTCTGCTGGGGACAATTTGAGGGTTAAACTTGCGTTCTGATCGAAATCTACATCTTTTCTGGGCATTCTGTTTCCTGATGGGGGAGGCGCGCGCGTCGGGCCATTTAAGCCTAAGGCGCGCGCATCCCGCATCAAGAACCAGAATCGCCCACTTCTTCATGTTCTTCATCTTCTTCTTCTGTTATTCTGCACTAGTCACTTCTGCAGGGGTTACAATATGAACATGGGACCAGGGCAATCCCCTGAGTCCAAGGTCTGACATTCTGACAGGTGTGCCCCAGAAGCGCGCGCCTCCCATAAGCATTGCGCCATGCGCGCACGTCCCCTATCAGCACTCAGAGGCGCACGCTTCTGGGTTGGTTCCCAGAACAGAAACAGGTTTCAGTGACTGAGCAGAACAGTGGGGTGTGGGCACAGTTGCCTGCATCAGAACAGAATTGAACCCTCAGACTGTTTTAATTTTGTGTTTTATTTACCGATCACACGGGTGATTCGGGAGTTGTAATTTTATGTGCTTATGTGTTTTGTGTGTTTTTCTTTCTTTTCAAAAAAAATAAAAAATAAAAAATAAAAAAATTTGTCACTTCTTAGACCTCACACTACATGCACATATTCCTATGAACTGCTCACTATCGAGTCGCACAAGTCCAACCCCAAACCCGTCGAGGCCCGTCCTAGAAAGTTTCAAGCTCCACCAGACCTTGGCTCTTTCGAAGCGGTAAACCTCAGCCCGTGGCGTAGTTCAAGACTACATGCCGGGGGTGACCTTTGAGCCTCATATTCAAGCCGAGCACAAACCACACAATTCTAGTTAGGGTCTAACACTCCGTGACTCAAGTCGGTTTCCATGTACCGAGATTTCCCTAAACTAATGTCTTCAAATCATACATGCCAACTTGTTGAAAGGGACGCAATAAAAGTCCGTCCCCAAAAAGTGGTTATTTTGGACGAAAATAAAAATCCATCCCCACATGTATGCTTTACTACATTAATTTAGTTTAATCCCGATACATGTAGGATTCACAAGCGCGATGGAATCCGATGAGTATATGGGACCGCGAGATGGTCTATATACTAGTGTGACGATTCCATTATTTTCTTAGAAACCCCAAAAGGGATTCATTCCCTCCGACTTATAAAAGAAAAAAAAAAAAAAAAGAGTCTTTTCTTATGTGGTTCGAGTCGTGTGCCCAACTGTGTGTTCTAAGCCTCTTCATGGACCGCAAGTGTTACTCAAGACTGACAAGGGCCTCTTCTGCAATATAGGTTCAATTGGTACTTACAAAGTCTACCGGGATTCAGCAAATCGGTTAGTCCGTGAAGAGATCACTCCAACAGCTCCAACATCAACCATGACCGGCAGCAGCAACGCCATGTCTCTCGAACAGCTCTCAACTATGGTCCAACTCCTCCAAGAGCAAGTCTCCACCCTTAACAAAGAGGCACAAAGCAAAGACGACATTTGGCAATCCCACCTCGACAGCCAAAGGGAGGCCCACGAGGCCGAAATGGAGCTAATAAAAGAAAAGCTCACCAACCTTGCCAAGGGAAAGAACAAGAACAATGATGATGAATCCGAATGGACCGAGGGTTTGTTCAAGAGTCCTTATGTCAACACCCGCACCAAGAAAATGGGGGAACCAAGTTCCGAGAACAATGAGCCCAAAATGGTGGATTCTATCATGGCCTACATCGACCAAAAATTCAATGGGCTCAACATGGGGAAAGGCTCCGACACAAGCCTTTATCAATCATCCATCCTCATGAGTACTATGGCCGCTCTTCCCGATAAGTTCAAGATGCCCGACATAAGCAAATTCAAGGGCAACTCTTGTCCTATGGCTCACATTGAGACTTATATTTGGGCAATGGTTCCAAAGAAGGTCTCCACCAAGGTGATGGCTCAATGCTTTCCTCTCACTCTCGAGGGGGCGGCAAAAGATTGGTATGCTACTCTCCCGCTCACTGTCCGTCTTGATTGGGACTCCGCCCTGGTTGCCTTCAAGAACCAATACCAAGGCAACACCACTCACCGGCCCACAAGGAAAGAGCTAGAGAACACTATGCAACGAGACAATGAGTCCTTCATCGACTTCACAAGGAGATGGAATGACAAACTCTCTGAAATTGTTGAGAGGCCGAACACAAAAGAGCAAATGGACATATTTCTCAAGTGTCTTAAGATTGATCTCCGCACTCACCTAAGTGGGGCTTGCTACTCCGACTTCTCCCAAATGTATGAGGCGGGGGTACGCATGGATGACTTGCTCAAGGAGATTAAGAAGACCACTCCTACTTACCGCTACAAGGCTGCTTCCAACTCCACAAAAGAGGCCTCGGTCAACGCCGTCACTATTGACAAGGGGAATTACAAAAAGGTTCCTCCACCTCAAGGGAAGAAGTCCCGAAGTGACTGTGTCTACACGCCTCTCCAAGGCATGACTCAAACCGAAGTGTTCAAGGTCCTCAAGGCAAAGGGTCAAGTCACACCCGTGCAAGGGTACCAACCCAAGACGATCCTCTCCAATCATGCTCACCACAAATATTGTGGCTACCACCAATATAGTGGCCACACCACCGAGGAATGCTTCGTTCTCCGCAATGTCATTCAAGATCTCATAGATAAGAAATAATTTGTAGTGACTAATGACGAGCATGTCAATGTAATAGAGATAGGAGAACTCGAGGGGACCACCCATTCAGTCCCAATTGTGAATGGGGGCCCCAATGTTATGAATAAACTTGACAATTCTTGTTATGTAGTGACTTATGATGAAGTAATGAGGGAAGTACTAGAGAATAGGAAAAAGAAGCAAGATGGGAACGTCAACATGATAACTTGATCCGGTCGAGTCATAGCAAGCAACCCTTCCACTTCCGCACCGAGCTCCTCTTCTCAAAGGCCGCAAGCTCACAACACTCCCGAAGATCCTCTACTTGTCCAACTCAAGAAAACTCAAGCCAACATCTCTATTTGGGACCTCATTGCATCCTCGAAGAAACACCGAGATCTCGTCATCCGCAATCTCGATGATACATCAGTTTCTCCCGATACTACTCCCGAGGACCTCACGGCAATGATTGGTCACATTCATTTTAGCAACGTCATCACCTTTGCCGATATGGAGCTTCCACCGTTTGGTTCCGACCACAACGAAGCTATTTACCTCAAGGTACGAGCAAGGGGGAGGCCCGTCTCAAGAGTCTTAGTGGACGGTGGTTCCGCACTCAATCTCATGCCTGGTAGGATCATGGGCATACTGGGGCTTAAGGATTCTGATTTGAAGCCTTCTACTCAAGTAATCCGAGGTTATGATAGCACCGCCCGTACAGTCATGGGTATGATCGAAATTGACATTGAGTTTGGGAGCATGGTCATGTCCGTTCCATTCCAAGTACTTGATATCCCGGCCTCGTTCAACTTACTGTTGGGACGACCATGGATTCATAGTGCTAATGCCGTACCGTCAACTCTCCACCAATGTGTCAAGATCCGAAATGGTGACGAATTAGTGACCGTAATGGCTGAAAACATCACTATCCACAGAAAAGGTGAGCCCGTCCACCAAGTTCAGCATGGTCTACCAGACTCCACTCTTTCCGGCGTCTCAATCAACGCCATTGACAAAGAAGGGGGAAACGGATCATGGACCCCCAGCAATCACAAAGTCCTCCGCATGATGAGGAATATGGACTACTTCCCTGGTTTAGGCTTAGGGAAATATCAACAAGGAATCCTACATCCCGTGCAAGTCCCATTTATCAAGAACACCTTCGGTTTGGGGTATGAGCCTTCCAAAGAAGACTTGAAACAAGAGCAAGCAATCAAGAACGAAAAGGCCCGAGCTCATAAAGAAGGCCGTCGTTATGAAGTCCCTAATCTGAGGCCTTACCGCAAGACGTTGAATGGTTATTTTGTCCGCCAAGGGGAAGACATTCCATACATGATCTTTCCCGAGCCGTGGGTTAACAATAAAGGTGTCAAAAAAGCCGGCCTCGAAATCTTCTCCGATTATGAGATCCAGATATCCGAAAGGGAACCAACTCCCATCTCGCCCCGTGAATGGTGGGGAAGGAAGATAACCATAGAGTCCGAGACAGAAATCACCGTGGGGGAAGAACTGATAGATTTAGCCTCCATGTTTGAAGAGCTTGCCATGATGAATGAATGCCAAGTTAACGCCATCCATGACACCGTCATCATGAACGTGACTATCAGTGAGATCCCGCCAAGCTCCGAGCCGATCAACAATTGGTATTCAACAAAAGGTCCCGTGGTATCTGAGGAATTCTTAGTCCAAGAAATGGGTTGCATACCCCGCACAACAACAAAGGAAGAGCAGCTCACACTTACCTTCGAGTCCGAGAGTGTCTCTAATACCCTCACCCAAGAGGATTTGGAGGCCATAGCCGAGCGTGTGTTTCCTTTCTTTGCTAATGAAAAATTTGATATTTCTGAGTACTCTGAGATTGCAAACATCATAAATGATGAATTAACTAATAATGAACTTAACAAACAAGTTAATAACGATTCAAATTATGATGAAATAGACCACGAAAACACAACATACTTAAATGAACTTGCTCAACAAGTCCGTAGTCGTGGCGAGAATGGTCCAAAGGCTGACGAAGAATTGCATGTTGTTAATCTGGGTACCGAAGAAGAGCCAAAAGAAACCAAGATTGGAAGCTTCTTCAAGGGAGACGACGGAGACAGATTGACTGCATTACTACGGGAGTTCGTGGATGTGTTCGCATGGTCATACAAAGATATGCCAGGTTTAGACAGAAAGGTAGCGGAGCACAGGATTCCGATCAGAGAAGATGCCAAGCCAGTAAAACAGAAGCTCAGAAAGATCAAGCCAGAATGGTCTCTGCAGGTCAAAGAAGAGATTGAGAAGCTCCTCAGTGTGGGTTTCATCAAGGTTATCGAGTATCCGACATGGTTAGCCAACATTGTGACAGTCAGGAAGGCGAACGGCAAGGTTCGAGTTTGTGTAGACTTCCGGGATTTGAACAAAGCTTCCCCAAAGGATGATTTTCCACTCCCTAATATCGACATGCTAGTCGACTCCACTGCTGCCTACGAGGTTCGCTCATTCGTTGATGGGTTTGCTGGGTATAATCAGATTCTTATGGCCGAGGAAGATCAACATAAGACAGCCTTCACAACACCGTGGGGTACCTTTTGCTACACAGTCATGCCATTTGGGTTAAGAAATGCTGGGGCTTCCTACCAAAGAGCCGTGACAGACTTGTTCCACGATATGATTCACAAATAAATCGAGGTCTATGTGGACGACATGATAATTCACTCCAAAGGAACCGATGGTCAACACCTAATCGATCTCCGCAATTTCTTCGAAAGGCTTCGTCAACACAAGATGAGGCTCAACCCTGCAAAGTGCACATTCGGGGTTATCCGAGGCAAAGTTCTTGGTTATATGGTCACTGAAAGGGGAATCGAAGTAGACCCCTCCAAAATTAAGGCAATCATTGACATGCCTCCTCTAAAGACGCAGAAAGAGATTAAAGGTTTCATGGGCAGACTACAATACATCAGTCGGTTTGTGCACCAACTCACTTCCATGTGCGAGCCAATCTTCAAGCTACTCAAGAAGAATGTGGCTCTAGAATGGACCGACGCGTGCCAAGAAGCCTTCGATCAAGTGAAGCATTACTTAACGTGCCCTCCTGTTCTAGTTCCGCCGCACAAGGAGAAACCTCTGTTACTTTATCTCACTGTCAATAATGAAGCCCTAGGGGCTATGTTAGCACAAGAGCAACGAGAGTCCACAAAGGAGAACGCCATTTATTTTGTCAGTCGCCGATTCCAAGGAGGCGAAAAGAACTACTCTGTCTTAGAGAAGTCATGTGCAGCATTGGTTTGGGTCACTCAAAAGCTCAAACACTATATGGAAGCTTTTCCGATCAAGCTAGTAGCAAAGGTGGACCCGCTCCGCTACATCTTCGAGAAGCCTTTCATGTCAACGAGAATAGCCAAATGGTACTTCATGCTCGCCGGCTATGATATCACTTACGTCACACTAAAATCCGTCAGGGGGAAAGTGTTCAGTGACCAGCTTGCCGAATTCCCGTGTGACGAAGTGAAGGGGGAAGATGTACAGTTCCCCGACGAGCATTTAATTTGTACTGCAACCGAGGAAGACAAGTGGCAACTTTTTTTCGATGGCGCCGCCAATAAGCACGGTTTTGGTATAGGGGTATTGCTTGTCGATCCAAAAGACATCTACACTCCCATTGCCATACGCCTGGAATTCGAAGCTACCAACAACATTGCCGAGTACGAAGCATGCATAGCAGGGCTCGAAGCAGCTCTCGAAAGAAACGTCACGGAACTAGAAGTGTTCGGCGACTCTTTGCTCCTTATCAATCAGCAATCGGGTAAATGGCGAACCCAAGACCCGACTCTCCAACAATATGGTCAGCACCTTGAAGAACTGGTTGAACAATTCTAAGAGATCACTTTCAACTACCTGCCAAGGGATAAGAATCGCTTCGCCGATGCACTGGCCACTATAGCTTCATTAGTTGAAATGCCCAAAGGGAAAATGGTGAAGCCTTTCAAAATTGCTCGAAGGAACAGTCCGGCATATTGCATGAGTATCGAGATCAACGAGGTTCAAACAAACTCTCCGTGGTATTCGGATATCATGAACTTCCTCAAATACGGCACATATCCCGAGAACATCAATAAGAAATCTCAAGCAGCTCTGCAAAGGTTAGCCTCTCGGTACGTACTGATTGGGGACCGAGTCTATAAAAGGCACCACGACGGGATCAATCTCCTATGTGCCAATGAGACCGAAGCTCAAGAGATAATGTGTGAAGTGCATGAAGGAGAATGTGGACCCCACATGAATGGGTTTATGCTAGTCAAGAAGATACTTCGCATTGGTTACTATTGGAGCACTATGGAACGAGACTGTATCGAGAAAGTCAAAAGGTGTGCCAAGTGCCAATTCCACGCTAATCTACAACATGCTCCACCCTCACAACTTTACAACAGGGTCACACCTTGGCCTTTCTCTTGTTGGGGGATAGACATCATCGGTAAAGTTCATCCTGCCGGGAGCAATGGGCAGTCATTTGTCCTAGTGGCAGTCTACTACTTCATAAAGTGGGTCGAAGCACAAGCCTATCGAACCCTCAACGCCAAGAAAGTGGCCGAATTTGTAAAGATTAATATCATGTGCCGATACGGCGTGCCTCATGAAATCATTTCCGACAACGGCTCTCACTTTGAGAAGGAAATGGATGCACTTTTGGTAGAATACAAGATCACCAAGCACAAGTCATCTCCTTACCGGCCCCAAGCAAATGGCGCAGTCGAAGCAGCAAATAAGACCATCGAGACCATCGTCAAGAAAATGGCCTCAACAGGAAGGGATTGGCCCGAGAAGCTACCATTAGCATTGTGGGACTACCGCACATCAATACGATCCGCAACAGGAGAAACTCCTTATGCATTGGTCTATGGTTCTGAAGCCGTACTCCCTATCGAACTTGAAGTCCCATCTCTACGGGTCCTCCTCGAGAATCAAGTCAACGAGGTCAACTGGATGCAAAGTCGATACGAACAGCTAGCCTTACTCGATGAGAAAAGGTTAAGGGCACTCGAACGCACGAGGGCATATCAGCAAAGGATGGCAAGAGCTTTCAACAAAAAAGTGAAGCCTCGAAACATCAATGTGGGAGATTTGGTCTTAAGACAACATCCTCCTAATGCCATGAATCCCCTGGGGAAATGGGGACCCCGATGGATCGGTCCGTACGTGGTCAAAAAGATACTAAGCGGTGGTGCAGTCCGGCTCGTGGATTTAGATGGTGACCAGCTGCCAAAGGAGGTCAACCTCGACAAGCTCAAGAGGTTCTACGCTTAATAAACAAAGACCATTAAAAAAAAAAAAAAAAAAAAAAAAAAAAAAATCGCTCGCTAGGTTGAAAACCCGCAAGGGCGGCCTAGGCAAAAATTAGAGCACGTGCAAAAAAAGAAGCCCGCTAGATTGAAAACCCGCAAGGGCGGTCTAGGCAAAAAACAGGGTGCACAAAAAAAAAAAAAAATGGTCTTTGTTTGTTTGAACTACGAAAACCTGAGCCTCCCAACTGGAGGAACGTAGGCAACCTTCGGGTGCGGTCTAAAACTTATCAAAAATACCCAATTCACTTCAAATAACAAAATGCAATTTTTATTCATTCAATGAATTATTCAAACCATTACAACGGATTTATTGAGCAACAAAAGACATCAAATTATTAAATCCTAAAACAAAGTGGTCTAATTTCAATCTCTTGGGGTACAAAGAAAAATTTAATCTTTCTTAGGTTTGGGAACCCATTGCTTCTTGTTATGTCCTTTAGTCTTCTTGGATGGGGACGGAACATTCTTGGGACCGCCAAGACGGGAGAAAACGCTAGGACGGGACGGAGCTTCATCAACGGCTTTCCCTTATCAAGCGGAGCCTTAGCGGGGACAACCATGGGACGCTTCCACACATATGAGGAATTTCCCTTACCTTTCTTCTTCTTGGGAAAATGACGGGGTCTATAGTCCCGCACATGAACCACCGGTCTCACGGGGTCAACAACATCGTCATTGGGCCTTCCCAAACGATCAAAAACGCTCGGACACTTCTCCACCATCGAGACGGACCCCACAGCTGGAACGACGCTCACCATTGGAACGGACTTCTCACCCTCGGGAACGGAAACCTTAACTTCAAAGGAGAAAGTCATTGGGGCCATTATAACAAGAATTTTGTGGTTTAGGGGGAGAAAGTGTTTGCAAAAGAATGCTGTGTGGCCATTCTGGTCGAAAAATGGTTCAAATTTATAGCTGTTGGAACATTCTGATCAGAAAAGAAAGGGGCTGTAATTCAGCAGGCCAGAAGCGCGCGCCTCCCAGGTCTAAATCGCTTCAAGAAAAGGGCCTTGTCAGAGATCTCCAGCCTAAATCAAGACACTGTCCCGATCCTCGGACACCCAGTTGGGCACACCTTTTTCTGGTCCGCCCTTAAGGCATGTCAAAAATCGAAAGTAGGATAGAAACTCCCACTCAAAAGTAGGCTGTCCTCTTCAAAATTCCGAACTCCCTAAGTTCTGTTACGGGTGCCACACCCCCCTCAAGAGTCAATCTCAGCATTTCATCCCCAGCAGGAACATTTTTCTGGTCGCGGTCAGCTGTGCCCGTACCCCACAATTCAAAAAGTAAAGTGTGACTCCAAATGGCACGAGACTTCAAAGCAATATTTCATCAAACGGATTCACCAATGGATTCGTCAACAAGGGTTCACCAACGGACTCATCCAAGGGATTCACTAACGGATTCATCAAACGGATTCACCAATGGATTCGTCAACAAGGGTTCACCAACGGACTCATCCAAGGGATTCACTAACGGATTCATCAAACGGATTCACCAACGGATTCGTCAACATGGGTTCACCAACGGACTCATCCAAGGGATTCACTAACGGATTCATCAAACGGATTCACTAACGGATTCGTCAACAAGGGTTCACCAACGGACTCATCCAAGGGATTCACTAACGGATTCACTAACAGATTCGTCAACAAGGGTTCACCAACGGACTCATCCAAGGGATTCACTAACGGATTCATCAAACGGATTCACCAACGGATTCGTCAACAAGGGTTCACGAACGGACTCATCCAAGGGATTCACTAACGGATTCATCAAACGGATTCACTAACGGATTCGTCAACAAGGGTTCACCAACGGACTCATCCAAGGGATTCACTAACGGATTCATCAAACCGATTCACCAACGGATTCGTCAACAAGGGTTCACCAACGGACTCATCCAAGGGATTCACTAACGGATTCATCAAACGGACTCACTAACGGATTCGTCAACAAGGGTTCACTAACAGACTCATTCAAGGGATTCACTAACGGATTCATCAAAAGGTTCACTAACGGCCTCATTCAAAACATTCAGCCGGCAGGTTCACCCAACGGATCATGCCACCCCCTCTATCAACAAAAGCCGCTCACACAGGGAGCGCACCACTATCTCTCGCAATTTCAAATTCCTGCTTTCATCGAGTCTTTGCCTTCTCTTGGTGATGTCCTCGGTGGGTGTTTTTAACTTTCGTCGACGCGTTTTGCTTTGCAGTCCACGTCGCCGAGGGGCTCTGTAGACACCCCGCCTTGGACCGCTCACCCCGATTGCACATTTAATTTTGTGTCTCTCCCCATTTTAAGTGTTTCTCGTTAGTTTCTGTCACTTCCGTTAAGTTCCTGACTGACTTCGTTAAGTCCAGGGACTAAACTGAATAACAGGGCTGACTTTCTAGTCCATTCTGTCAAAATTGCCTTCTCTGAGTCGCGCGCCTCCGACAGGAGGAGCCAGGCGCGCGCGCCTCCCACCCCCAAAGCAGGAAGCACGCGCCTCTGTGCGTCAGTTACAGATTTCTGGCCAGGATTCTCTCCCTTGCTCAATTTACAGGATTTTGCCCGGGAAGGATTTCTTGGTGACTGAGTTTTGGCACCAAAAACACCCCTCTTTCACCTATAAAAACCTCTCTTTACCTCCATTTTCAAGGATCGAAAAATCATCGAAAGGACCGAAGATTGAACTTACAAAAACTATACCAAAATCACTTTCTAAAGGTTCTCCAAGGATTTCTTCAAGCAATATTTGAAGTTCTTCAAATTGTAGGTAAAAGTCTATCTTTTCCTTTCTTTTCTACTTCATCTCCTCTCTCTCTTTTACTCTATCAAATGTGCAATCACCCAAATCATTTTGGGACATGACTCTAATGATCACCTCATCTCATTGAGGTTGGTTAAGGAGTTATCTCCTACATTCCAAATCCTATTTTAAACCCCCTTTTTATGACTTAAAGAAGAAGAAGAAGAACATTTTCATTCATGTAGATTTTGATCAAGCAAGACCAACTTAAGTTGGGTGAGATGGGTGTTTCGGTACTTCCCATCTCGTAATCTAACCCCCGGACCTCAAAACAAAGAATCTCTGTTTTCGTAATCAAACTTAGGCTACAATCAATAGGTTTTTCTTATGTTCCTCAAAACATAGGTGGCGACTCTAAACAATCTAAAACAAGTTAGACATCCTAGGATAATTCACCGCTCTAGCCAAGCCGTGGTTCCCCCGGGGTATCTACACTACCTTTAAATCTCCACGTCGCCTCTTTCTCCCAAAATTAACCATTGTCCCCACCTTTTACACCACGATCCTTCCATTATTCTTCACCTTTTATAAAGAAATCCACAGTAAATCCCCTTCAAAAATTCTCAATTTCTCGAATACTCTGTTTTCAAACCCTAATCCTCTGTTTCTTTCTCACCCATTTATTTGAAATCAATGGCTCTCCCTGAAGAATCTCATGGATACTACATCGAAAATGCTTTCTTTGAAGGTGAAGTAGGAACCTATGTCAAAGAAATACTAGAAAACAATGGCCTTCTCAACATGTTAACTGCTCAGAATCCAATTCTTGAGAATGCTTGTTCTGAGGTATATCGAATTGGAACTAGACTGAAAGATAGTTCTATTCGATATGTATTCCAAAATGTCATAATGATCATCAAGCCTAAAGATGTTCATACCACTTATGTCATCTCAAATCACAGAA
This sequence comes from Campanula takesimana, assembly GCA_026119855.1. Classification (NCBI taxonomy): domain Eukaryota; kingdom Viridiplantae; phylum Streptophyta; class Magnoliopsida; order Asterales; family Campanulaceae; genus Campanula; species Campanula takesimana. The sequence continues at coordinate 40,335 of JAOWBW010002257.1, forward strand.
GCCTTCTAAACAACATTTGGAGCAAAGACTTGGATGCTACATCCAGTGTTCTCTACAAGCAATTCACCAATCAAGAGATGTTTACTATGAGTCTGTAAAGAACAAATCTATCTTGAAGAAGAACCTGTCCATCAACAATTCAGCTCTCAATAATGTGGTTATCAAAGGAATGTGTGGAAAACAGTCTTCCTTAGACCAATTGAGCTCTGTAGAATGGAAAATTTCTCTTGGTCTAATTAGAAGGAAAGTGAATTGGTGCACAGTGATGCTTGAAAATTTCAATCTTGCCACTTCTCCATCTCTCCACAAACCTTATGTGAGATCCACCAAACCAAACTTGTTCAGATTCATGAGTGGGATTCTAGCAAAGAAGCTCAAAGACCTCTTAGCCATTCTCAACACCAGGTGGCTTGAACTTGTTCCATTCAGTATCTCCAAAAAGTTTGACAAGAAAACTATCCCTCTCAAAGGTTCTAAAGAGGGAAAAGCTAAGTCCTCCAAAGCCAAACCTTCAATAGCTAAGGCAACCAAGAAGGTCCCAACAGCTAAGCCTGGACCTGATGAAGCTTCAGTAACAAGAATGACCACTAGAGGAACAGCCAAGACCATTCCAAGAAGGAAATCAATTGCTGTCAAAGGCAAAGGCAAGAAGAACAAGAATGATGAACCTCCCTCATCCTCCACCTCCTCAACTTCCAGTGAGTTAACTAAATCCACCTCTCAAACCTCTTCATTACCTGGTGATAGTCATGAACAAACCACTGTAAGTGGGGAAAGGGTTAAAGCTGCTGATAGCAAGGCCAGTCAGATTTATGATGATGAAGCCACAACAAGTGAAGGAGAGTTTGAGGTTCAGAAGACAAGCAACTCTAGTACTGTAATGGAGATTGATGAAGAAGAATTTGGAGTTTAGTTGTCTCTACAACAACAGATTGAAGATATTAAAAAGGCTAAGCATGGTATAGGATCACTTGAGCCAGTTATGCAACCAGCCAAGCCAGTTGTCCCAACAGCTGAGACTGACTCCTCAACAACTAAGGGTCTTCCAAGAAACATGGAAGGTAACCTCCTCATCTTCTTCTGCTGATCATTTTGTGGTTTAAAGAAGGCCTGTTAGATCACCTTCCCCCAATCCCAAAAGATTCAGGCACTCATCTCCCTCTTCTCCCAAAAACACTTCCAGCTCTGAACATGTTGCTGCCATTCAAGGCATTCTCCATTTGCAATCTCAAACCCTCTCTCCTGTTGAAATCTTAAGGGGGAACTCACCTATACCAGACAACCCTGTTAGGTCAAGGGGGGAAATCTCCATTTCATGTAACTTCCCCAACAGCTGAGACTCAATCTCCCTCTGTTCCTCCTCTTTCTCCTCAAACTTATATTCCTACTAGATCTCATGCTCACTCTACTGTCCTTCCAATTCTTAACCCAAATCTCATTGAGGTTATCAAGGAAAAGTCTATTTCCAGTCTGTCTGATGAGGATACATCAACTCTCTTTGAGCAGCTTTCTACTCAATTTTCTTTAGATGAGGCCCTCAAGTCATTTGACTTCATGAGAATTCGAGAAGCTAAGAAATCACAAGGTCAAGGTGGATCCTCTACTCCCCAGCCTGCCTTAACAGCTATTCCACCTTCTAAATCTACTCCTCAATCCCAAATTGATCTAGACACTTCCATGCCTACTCTTAGCTTCTGGGCCTTTGATTGTGACATTGATTTTTCTATCCCAACAGTTCAAGAAGCTCACAAAAAGCTTAAGTCTATTCCCATTCTCCCTCCTCTTCTTAACCCTCACAATCTCTCCAATTATTGGGAAATGACCAAAACCCATATGAGTGTTCATGCACGGAACATTGGGGGCCAACTCTTCTATGCTTATAAAGAGTGGAAGAAGTTCAGAATCACCACTCAATATTGCTTCTTCTTCTCTGCTCCAAAACTACCCAATCCCCTTAATTTCTTAAACCTTGCTGAATGGGAACTTGTCTTCTCCCATGTCATTTCTAATAATCTTCAGGAATGCCTCTATACTCCCTCCTCCCTTGTGTATGCTCTTTTCATTAAATATGCTCAGTCCATATTTTGGACTCTGTTATCCAAGAAGAGCTGCATAATTGGCTTAATTGTCAAAAATATCTTTCCAATTTCTTCAGTTTATCCTCAACTCCTCCCTCCACCTCCTCCTGCATTCCATAAAAATTCCAGATCAAAGCTTGATAACCTACCTTCAAACTTTGATCTTTTAAAATTCACTCCTCAATATCACCTCACCTATACTGACTTCAACCATTTTTCAGCCACCCTCATAAGACAACTCAAATCCTCTCTTCTCAAAAATCTTAACAACATTTCTGAATTCATAATTCAAAGAGGTGACAATCCCAATCCTCCATCTCCTGAACAGCCAACCCAAACAGGTTTCCCTCCTCCTCCTCCAAGCAGCCATCCCCTGACTCCAAGACCATCACAGGCATCCATTTACTCCTACTTCCAAGCTCCTCCTACTAGCAAGCCTTCTAAAGCCACCAAGAAGAGACCTGCCTCTCTCTACAAGGAATAATACCCAATGAGGGTTTCACCATCTGATGAGACCATGTCTCCTCAGTAACTGCAAGCTTGGATTGGTCCAAGGCTTCTTTACAATCAACCAGTTCTCACTAAAGATCAACTAACAGCCAGACAAGATCAATATTTCCAGTACCATTACATGATGGGTCTTGACTGGAACAATGAATGGTTCTACAGAAGAAATGATACAGTGAGAAGAGTTGCACTCCTTCAAGAGCTAAAAGCAGTGGAAAGAAGAAAAATGACTAGCTAGGATTGAAATTATTTGGTCTGTTTTTCTTTGTTTTTGAATAGCTGTTCAGAACATTTTTTCAATTATTTCCTTTAGTACATTTCAGTTTGTATTAACAGTTTGTTTGCCAAGAAATATTATAAAGAAGAATTTCTCTTCATTGGTTTTTTATTCCCTTAGCACTTATACTTGTAGGTACATAATCAAAATCTTTATTTATTTACCAAAAATGGGGAAATTGTTAGTACCTCACTATATTTAACTCACAATTAATCATAGTAAATATGTTTTGATAAATAAATAATCAAAACCAAATGATTATATGATGTATACAAAAGACCTGAGCACAGGCAGCCCAATACAAAGCTCAACAGCTAAGTGCCCTGTTTCCACTCAAGCCAACAGTCAAGTCATTACATGATCTACCTATCATCTATACATCCAACAAACTGAAGAACTGCCTATTACAGACACTCTCTACCTCAAATGAATTATCAAGATGATAAATACAAATAAGCTTCAACAGCTAAGGACCTACAAGCCCAACAGCTAAGATCCCCTGTCTCAACAGCTAAGACTGGCCTTCATCAACAGCTGACTCCACGTCTTCAAATCTTTGAAGAATGATTATTCCAATATTACCAGTCATTGGAAATAACTCATATTGAAGCTTGTTCAAGTGTGAATACACCTTCCCTTCCCTTGACAACATGTATACAGAGGAACAATAAACATCCAGTCAAAGTCAAAGGGAACCATTACTTCTCTGTACCTTTGTTCCCCAAATGGCTACTATTGTACCCTTGTCCCCCAACGGCTCTATCCCCTCCCTTATATAAAGGAGTATACTGGCATGTTGTTAAGTAAGCCCTTAGACCCTCAACACCCTTTTTTACAAACTTACACCATTTGAAAACCTTTGTAGCCTTACTGCATTCTCACTCTGCAGTCTTAAATATTTGCATAGACCCCTGCAAATATTGTGCCTTTTTGCACCCAGTTACAACCCTCTTCCAGCCAGCTTAAAGCCAAGCTATCTTTGTAAACACACTTGTGATTAATTTTTTCTTTTTCTCGCTTTGAAAGAAGCAACCTTAATTGGAGTGTCAATTAAGTAGAGGGGGTTCAAAGGAACTTGCCTTATCAATTCTTGTAACTCTTATTGAAGAGAATATTATAGTGGATTGATCTCACTGTTCCAACAGTGGGGTGGATGTAAGAGAAGGGTTTTGCCTCTGAACCACTTTAAAATACTGTGTACACTCTTGTCTCTACACTAACACACACATACACCTTGTCCTTTCATTTATTTATTCATTTATATTCCGCTGCACATTTCTTTTATTTATTTATTTCTCAACAGCTACCTCAAACAGTTAGCTGTCCAAGTTTTAATTAATCTGTTCATTTAGTTAAACAGGGTCTTTCACCGTATCTCAACAGCACTGAGAGTGATCCAAAAGGGTACAAGAAAAAAGGATTTATGAGACAACCGATTCCCGTAACAATTATCAATTTTCCGTCACAATCTGGCGTTTGTGACAAAATATGGAGTCACAAAGTCTGTCACCTATTCCCTGTCACAAATTGCACTATGGGACGGATCTGTCACATAATTTGGGACGGAGTACCCGTCTCAAAATTTTAAATCCCGTCACGTGATGATTCAAAAATTTAGTTTTTTCTGCCTCACAAACTAAAAAATTCAAATATTTCGTCGTCACAATAGTTGTCACAAAATTGGAGATTGAAAACTGCAAATTAAATGTTACAGTATCCCAATCACAAAATTTAATCTACTTTTTATGCCAAATTGATCGTGCACCATTAGTAATTAAAAAGACTGAATAATAAAATAAACGAACTAAATTTTTTAAATATAATGCCAATGTTTACTATTCATATACTCCAACTAGAAGCATTTACAAACAATGAGCAATCATAAATGTATCTAATCTATCCAAATACTACTAGTCATTTGTAGTTAATTACTAGATTAGCATGTTCCAAAGAAATAGCACTTGGCATGTAACGAAAACAAATCTTAAGTCAGCCTATCCTTCAATACTCCAATTGCCTTCCTTGTATGCACCACAATCGCGATAGTCATAATTCACTAGCCCACACAAACTAGTTTTTTTTCCAATAGTAACTTGTATTGGGATTTCGAGAAAATGATTTGTTGAAGGAAATTGAGCATTGCAAAATTGATATGCCTTTTTTATTGGATTTGTGCGAAAATGTTTGTAAAATTGAGTAAATATTGATTCAAGCTGAATGTTATTGGAGTTGCAAGAGTAATTTCTTGAATTGGAAGTCAATTAGGCAGATGGGTTGTGATTTGTTGAGTTGTGTATTTGTTTGATCTATTCATGTATTGATACATTGAAGTCTAGAGTTGTTAACGGCATTAAAGAATAAGGGGAGGAGGAAATCAACGCTTCTTTAAAGCTGGACCACATGACTTGCATATGCTACGAGAAATGACCAAATTACCCTTACAAAAATCATGTGAATGGCACATAAACTTCCATCCCGTCCAAAATTTGATGATTTCGTTGGTTTTGATACCAGATTGCAAGAAAACACAAACTTAGGTTACTAATTCACAAGATTTAACTCTTGGGTGTTGTACTGCAACTATGTGTAAAAATTAGGTTACCAAATTGCAAATTGTCCCATTTCAATAAGGAAATCCCACAGTTTTAAATTCTAGTGTCAAACAACACTTGTACAACAAATTAGAACTTTTACTACCACAAAACTTCTCTTTGTTTCAATAAGAGTTTGCAAGAAAACATAAGAATTCAAGTTATGCACCAACAACTATGAATTGTCAAGATAAATGTACGTAGTAACATTAGGGAAAAGGGTCCATGAGTAGTCAGGATAAACAAAGTTTTTCCCTCAAATCCAACTAACTAAGAAGAGAAGTATGGATGATGCAAACATCTGTTGTGTATACATTTATAACATTAATTGGCTAAAGAGCCAGAAACTTAACTAGGCAAGGCGTTCAATCCCAATATATATATTGACCATAAGCGATACTGATAGGTCCTGTGTGTTATTTGAAACAGACATAGAGTGCTGATTTTCTGAAGACCCTCTTTTGATAACTCAAACATGGCTCGGGTTCCAGAAAGGACTCGACTCTTGCCGTTAGCGATTCTCTCCCTAAATCTTCTGTGGAGAACAAACCTGAGCATAGAAAGTCAAAAATCAATATCAAAATAAAATAATTATCCTGACCAGAAATACAAATTTAGCAACAAAAAACCAATAGTACCTTCGATTTAAAGCTCAACCGAGACAAACAGACTTGAATTTGTCACCCCCCATCAGCTTTTGGTAGTATCAACCGCAAATGCATCTTCCTTTTCAGAGACACTGCTCTCCAAGAATTTCCCACCCTCCCGATAAGTTCACTACCCATCTGAGCAAATTCTATCTTTCTTCTTTTGATCAATTGAAACCTGGCCTACTATTAGGTCTCAAATTTGGATGAGTACCACCCGCCAGATGAGGAAGAAGGGTTAATAGCATTAAGGGGCAGCCTTGGTCCAAGTCCGAGTCCGTGTCCATATATAGGCTGCTTCTGCTGCTGATGTGACATGTGGGGGTGAATGGGTAATTACTATGTCCACCCATTGTTGAGAAGACAAGCTAGATCCCACCAGATAACGTGAATGTAATGAAACCTTTAAACTGTCTTCTTTGCTAGCAGCTGTTATCTTGATGAAGCCTTTTGAATCGCGAAGGAGTATCCATTTGTTCAAGATTCTAACATACAAAGTGAAAAATCAATAACAAAATAAAATAAGTTGTTCTTGTCGTAACATCTAGTGAGTGAGACTTAAATGATTGTACGAGAAAATTTGAAGAATTATCTTTTAAATAATTTAACTGTCTGCATAGAAAATTAGAAGAATTCTCACAATCTCTCTGTCCTCTTCGGATACACAAATTGTGGAAAACCCAATTCTTATCGATAGTACACTAAGACGGCTAAGGAAATCGGTTGGCTTCTCCAAAAGGTTCTTCAATGGCGGTGAACAACTTGTTCCTTGAATAAGAGCAGAGCTCTCCCCATCTTTCTAGGATACCGGTGATAAGCTTCAATTCAGGAAGCTTCTTTAATCTCCTTTAATAATGGTGGTATCGAGGTATTTTCCGGAACGTTCTAGAGAGTCGGTGTTGACTCTCAACAAGAGTGTGTCAAGAAATGAAACTTTACTAGTCTGCAATTAATATCATGGGCTATGTCATATTATTTATTTGATTAAGGTATTTTCCAAAACTTTCTAGACAGTCGGTGTTGACTCTCAACAATCGCCCTCAACGCCGACTCTTTCATCTTAAGGTGTACGATCGGATCTCTTCCATCAAACTCTCCTGTATTGGTTTTAGTTCGATCATTCGAGTCACCGCTTACTTTAATTCATTCCCAATGCAGTTGAGCTTGCCCCTTGACATTCTTGTTCAACAAAGACTTTGCTGAAGCTTGCTCTCCCTGCCCCTTTTGCCAGTTGCTTGGCCCCGTGAAGCTAAGCAACTCAATTTCCAGGAGGCCATCTGTAGCTACAAGTTGCTCCGTGTTGAGATATGCCGAGATTCTCATGAATCTCGTCATTATTCTTTGTATTTATTTGTAAAATATCATTTTCCTTATTTAACGTTTGTAAGTTAGGAAGATACTCCATCCGTCCCAGCTCACTTGACCCCTTTTGATCAAAACTGGTCAACTTAGGGTCGTTTTGACCAACACTTTATACAAATATTTATGTTCCAAAAAAATATTTAAAAATATTTATTGAGAGAATTTTTAATGGTGATCATTTTACATTTTTTTATTTTTATTCGGATTATAAATATTTTTATAAAGTGTAGGTCAAACCGACCTTAAGTTGACCAGTTTTTGTCAAAAGGTGTCAAGTGAGCTGGGACAGAGGGAGTATATCTTTAGCATATTTGTAGGGTTTTAGTTTTGAAAGTAGTTGACTCCTTCACCAAGAAGGATTGTAAAGATGTTGTATATATATTTTGTATGGCCCTAGCCGAATCATTCAAGGAAATACAATTTAGTTTTCGTCAATGACTTTCTTCCTCTTCTCCGATTTCTAACTCTCCGCACATTTCAAATCTACGTTGACTCTCACCCCAATTTTATTTTCCCCTGGATTGACATTGATATCACATGTGTCATCTACTAGCTCATTGATCCATTTACTAGTAACGTCAAACTTTCATTATGTTTCAATCTCGTCACCGCAGCTGACGTTGAGTGAAGCTTCAAAGGCTCTTCCTTCTGTCTTTGGTATATTTAGAAGTCTATCACTTCTTCGATGCCACCACGGTCATCAAACCATGTACCGACTGTTGTATGTGGAATAGCTTCTTCTCCGAACCAAATTTCTTCTTCAAAGCACTCATCATCTCAAACTCTTGTAAATATTATTCAAAGTCGAACTCTTCATCCCAAAAAGTGTGTGGGTGCTCTGCGACTGCGTAGGACAACTCAAATACCCACAACTCTTCAATGTTGTCTTCTAAGAGATGTTAGGATTGGTATCCTAAACTACGAGGAAGAAAAGGAGTCTAAGTCGGGGGAGTTGGTGGAGATCAAGAAGGGTTCTAAGCGGAGGAGAATTCCTGGGCGGAGAGGCGAGCGGGCGCCTGGTCTACACCAGGCGGGCGCCTGGTCTTAATCAGACGGAGTGGTTTTGACGAAGGAGGTAAGCGGGCGCTCGCATGGACCCAGGCGGGCGCTCGGTCTGCCGGCTGGACTGATTTGTTTCCTGTTTTGACACGATCTCTTCCTAATTCGACCTAGGGCTTCCTTGTACTGCTATATAAGTATAGATATGACCTAGAACACATCGTAGCAACATATTAGAAGGTGTCTAATAATATATTGACTTGGCAATTGCCCCCGGACGTAGTTCATGTGTTGAACGAACCGGGTAAACAATTCTTGTGTTCTTGTGTGTGTGATTCTCTCATATTGTACTTGTGGGTTTTATTGTTCTTGATCTAGATTGCAACGAGGTACCACTAAATTCCTAACAACTGGTATCAAGAGCTTTGGTTAGGAGGATTCAAAGTTTCATTAGTTGATTATTTTGAATCACGTTCTTGGGGACTTTGTGAAGCAATCAAGATGAATAACTCAATCGATAAATTCAACGGTGTGAATTTCACATTTTGGAGGACAAGGGTTGAAGATTACCTTTATTGTAAGGATCTTTATAAACTCTTAAAGGAGAAACCCGAATACATGTCCCAAGGGGATTGGGAGACGTTAGATCGGAAGGCGTTAGGAGCGGTGAGGAGCGCTCTAACCGACGACGTTGCACGGAACGTGATGGAGGCCAAGACAACAGTAGGGTTGCTACAGATGCTGTCAGACATGTATGAGAAGCCGTTAAATATCAATAAGGTGCACTTGATAAAGAGGTTTACGAATACGAAGATGTCGGAGGGGCAGACAGCAGCGAGTCATATCGGCAGTTTCAAAGGTATGGTGGACCAATTGAAAAGTGTTGATATCACTTTCTATGATGAAGTGTTATCATGTTTTCTACTAAAATCGTTTCCAGACAGTTGGGAGGTAACTGTCACAATCATTAGTACATCGAAAACTCCATTGGTGTATACGGAGGTTAGAGATCTCCTCCTTCAAGAGGAGTTGAGAAGGAAAGAGAAAAGGGGAGAATCTTTCGTAGATGGGGCTGCACTTAGGGTGGAGAGAAATATGGGAAGGGGAGGACAGAAAAAAGAGGAAAAAGCCGGTCAAGTTCTACAATTGTGGCGCGATGGGTCATATCAGTTATGACTGTCCGGATAAGGATGGTGATGCACACATGATGAATGATGATGATGTATTAATCCTAGGAGAGGAGCAGTCAGGTAAAGATTGGGTGTTGGATTCTGGAGCTTCTTGTCATGCTAGTGGGGATGCAGAAACAATGGAGCGGTATAAAACTGGAGATTTTGGGGTTGTCTATCTTGGTGATGATCAACCATTAAAGATAAAAGGTAAGGGGGATGTGTTGATGAAGACACCTAACGGGGCTGTTTTACAATTGCACGATGTGATGCATGTTCCGGACTTGAGGAGGAGAGAGATTTCCGTTGGACAACTTGATAGTGAAGGGTATGGTGTAACCTTCATGGGTGGGTCTTGGGAAATCACAAAAGGAGCTAAGGTGATAGCTCATGGGTTTAAGGAGAAGATGTTGTACTCTACCTACAATGTCGATGTTCGCTCCGGTGGGAGCAAGAGGCGAAAGAACCGGCCTATTGGTGTAGAAAGGAAAGACACCAAGAAACGGTATGTTAGGGGGGAGAGGGACACAAAGTTGATCAACGCGATGTGGAAGTCCAAGTGCCCTAACAGAGAGCGTGTTCAGACCAAAAGAAGTCGATGCAAGAAACAAGGTATGTCCAAGTTTTAAGGGGAAGCATTGCGAGGAAGGTAGGTCTGGAGGGAGAAGGCGAAGTTAGACTTGCGGAGAGAAATCAAGGTAGAAGCTGATTTGGGGAGGCAAGAACTATCTAACACGGAGAGGTTGAAACGTCACTTGGTTTCAACTCGCCTTAGTACTTGAGCGGGAGGCTCGGTAATGTCAAGTCAATATGGGAGTAAAATGTGTTCGAAGGAGTTCATTCCGTGGTGGGAGTTGACGGGTGTTTCTGTGCTTACTAGTTTAGTCTCCGGTGGGAGATTGTTAGGATTGGAGTCCTAAACTACGAGGAAGAAAAGGAGTCTAAGTCGGGGGAGTTGATGGAGATCAAGAAGGGTTCTAAGCGGAGAAGAATTCCTGGGCGGAGAGGCGAGCGGGCGCCTGGTCTACACCAGGCGGGTTCCTGGTCTACACCAGGAGGGCGCCTGGTCTTAATCAGACGGAGTGGTTTTGACGAAGGAGGTAAGCGGGCGCTCGCATGGACCCAGGCGAGCGCTCGGTCTGCCGGCTGGACTGATTTGTTTCCTGTTTTGACACGATCTCTTCCTAATTCGACCTAGGGCTTCCTTGTACTGCTATATAAGTATAGATATGACCTAGAACACATCGTAGCAACATATTAGAAGGTGTCTAATAATATATTGACTTGGCAATTGCCCCCGGACGTAGTTCATGTGTTGAACGAACCGGGTAAACAATTCTTGTGTTCTTGTGTGTGTGATTCTCTCATATTGTACTTGTGGGTTTTATTGTTCTTGATCTAGATTTCAACGGGGTACCACTAAATTCCCAACAAGAGACTCTCTGAGGTCACCGCGTAATCCTCGTATGACCGTCTCATAGATCGACAAGCTCAAGCATAATGTCCACGTCAACCACCTTTATAGTACTCATCATTTCAAACGAAACGATCCCTTTCTCATCTTTCTCAACTCCACCTCTAGATGAACTCCCACAACCTCGATCAGTCTTCTCCATGTCATCTTCTTTTTCCTCATATTTCCTTGCATCTCTTCTCTACTTATTTCGAGATTTATTTCTCGGCCTAATAGAACCATATCGTGTTTATCTACTTCATTCTCTTTCACAGGGACTCCTTCTATTTGCTTAGCAAGAGCTTCTTGGTTGGCTAATATATTATCCAAATCTAGCAACAATAGTTGTTGGGAGCAACCCTGAATTGCCATAATGAATGCATTGTACTCAGGAACCATTAATTATAATCCTCCGCATTCTATCCTCTCTGATTTTCGCGCTAGGATCTAATTGTTTTATTTTACGATATAAAATTCTTGTCTTATGAAAATAGTCACCTATAGAATATGTACCTTGCAAAGTATTCATTAACTTCCGCTCTAGAAGTTGAAGCCGAGCAGCATTCGTTTTTTGAGAACTGGGCAGCAAGGCATCCCATGCTTCTTTCGGTGTTTCCAAGTCTTCAATTCATGCGAGCAAGTTCTTTTCGACTGTGATTTTGATGAAGTACAAGGCTTTCCCTTCATTGATTTCCCACTTCTTGAATTCTACCGAATTTTCTTTCAAGGGTAGTGAAGTGTCACGCCCGTCTATGATATTCCACAAGTCCTGGCCTTTCAAGTAGGACAGTCATACAAGTTCGCCGGTCTTTGTAATTGTACTTGTTAAACATACTTGATCTACCATCGTGACTTGGTATAGCCTCCGCACGTGTCACCAAGTAAGTCAGATCCCTGACTCACGAGCTTCAATATCCTTAGTGCACCTTTCAAGTAGGACAGTCATACAACGCTTGAATAACGGTTCCCATGATCACAAACTAAGTTGCTCAGACTCTTGGTTTACCCCACCGGACTCCCGTCGACAAGCCTAAATACGAGTGTGACACGGATACGGAAAGTTAAACCAAAGAGTCCGAGCATCACAGCTTACAAAGGACACCTTAGTGTATACTAACAGCTTACAAAGGACACCATAGTGTATACTAACAGCTTACAAAGGACACCTTAGTGTATACTACACTCTATGCACCCCACCACATACTATTACAACTTTAGAGAGACCCACCGAATTCTCACAATCTCTCTGTACTCTTAGGATACACAAATTGGAGAAAACCCAATTCCAAATAATACTACTCTAAGTCGGCTAAAGAAATTGCTCGGCTTCTCCGGAAGGTTCTTCAATGGTGGTGACTAACTTGTTCCTTGACTAAGAACAGCACTCTCCACATCTTTCTAGCATAGTTGTGATAAGTTTCAATTGCGGAAGCTTCTTTAATCTTCTTCAATAATGGTGGCATTGAGGTATTTTTTCAGAACTTTCTAGAGAGTCGTTGTTGACTCTCAACAAGAGTGTGTCTAAGAAATTAAACTTTACTATTCTGCAATTAATATCTTGTGCTATATCATACTAACCTCCATCCCAGCTCAATGTGCATTATTTGACTTTTTTTTTTTGTCAATTCAATTGATCTTTGACCATAATTTTATTAAAATCTAGATATCTCTATGCAATTCTATAAAAAGTCATTGAAACTATTTGTAACGATGAAACAATAACAAGTTTTAAAATTACTTATGAATATCAACATTTTTAATAAAATTATGGTCAAAATTTGATTGAATTGACCAAATGAATAGTGAAAAGTGCACATTGAGCTGGGATGAAAGTTAGTATTATTTACTCCCTCCGTCCTAATTTTTTTTTTCCACATTTGACCTTTTTTGGTCAACACAAGTAAGCTTTGACTAAACATTAACCTTAATCTTGCCATTTTAGTGAAACTCTAAAAATTGTTAAAGCATTAAGAAATTTATAAATGACAATTTTCAGAATTTCACTAAGATGACTAGATTAAGGTATTGCTAATGAATGAATAGACAAGTTTATGTATATTATGGTCAGTTTACAAATATTATCCGAATTGGCGATGAACTATCAAAGCACTCTTGATTTGGAAGAATGTAAGCAACCAGTGATGGTGGGAGTATTTCATGTAAGAAGCAAGAATTAGGAAATCAATATAAGAGGAAATAAATTTTACTGCATAAAATTTCACCTGGCTGCTGAGGATAATATATAATTTGGTCATTGATCTGAATCACATACAGCTGGAACTTAAGTGGTTGAATCCAGCTAGCCTAATGAAGCCATAAAATAAAAATGTCCTAGGTTAACAACTTAGTTATTAATTTAATTGGTTAAGGTAGAATTGATTATATACAGTCAAACAGCAATAAACACTACCCAACCACATTTGGATATTAGTAAATAGCATATCCTTCTTAAAGAATGTAAAAATGTTTTCAGTAAAACTAAAAAAAAATGCTAATTTTTGGGGAACGTAGGTAATATGTGAATGGCAATTAATGGAAAATAATACTACTTAAAAATGTAAAATAATACTAGTAATGCTCAGATTGAGAACCGCAAATTATATCAGCATTCGACTAAGAAAATAATCTACAGTGGGTGACACTTTCTGAGCCATGTACTAAAAAAAACCGTAAATGTTTATCAACATAAGGCATACAGATCAGGAAATTGATTGCTGACACTGATAATAATTTCAAATTAACAAATCTTTTATGAAGTTTCCAAAAATTAAAAAAAAGATTGAGATGCAATCGCCAACTTAAAATTAAAATAAATAAAAGGAGCAGTAACCAAGGTTCGATCAAGATCCAGGAATTATACCTGAAATATTTCAATTTCCATATATAGACCTCCCCAGGGGAGTGCTCCTCCATCTCAAACCCTTGAAAAGATTAAGATCCAAACTCCAATCGACAAATAAAAAACCTGATCCAAGACAGTTACACTGCCGCAGGAAGTTTAGGGTCTGCTCTAGCTAGGGCTGTTTAGATGAGCAAGAGTAGTATATATAGGGTGGAAAGTGAGTTATTAGGTGTTAGTACCTCACTATGTTTAACTCACAATTAATCATAGTAAATATGTTTTGATAAATAAACAATCAAACCCAATTGATTATATGATGTATACAAAAGACCTGAGCACAGCACAGGCAGCCCTTCTCAAAGCTCAACAGCTAAGCTGCCTTGTTTCCACTCAAGCCATCAGTCATGTTATTACATGATCTACCTATCATCGCTTCATCCATCAAACTGAAGAACTATCTATTACAGACTCCCTCTACCTTAAAATGAATTATCAGGATGATAAATACAAACAAGCTTCAACAGCTAAGGCCCTACAAGCCCAACAGCTAAGCTCCCATGTTTCAACAGCTAAGACTGTTCTTCTTCAACAACTATCTCCACGTTATCAGATCCTTGAAGAATGATTATTCCAATATTACCAGTCATTGGAATAACTCATATTGAAGCTTGTTCAAGTGTGAATACACCTTCTCTAAACCTTGACAACCTGTATACAGAGGAACAATAAACTTTCAGTCAAAGTCAAAGGGAACCATTACTTCTCTGTACTTTTGTTCCCCAAACGGCTACTAATATACCCCTGTCCACCAACGGCTCTATCTCCTCCCTTATATAAAGGAGTATACTGGCATGTTGTCAAGTGACCCTTTTTCAGACCCTCTTCAACCTTTTTACAACCTTACACTATTTGAAAACCTTTGTAGCCTTACTGCATTCACTCTGCAGTCCTAAATATTTGCATAAACCCCTGCAAATATTGTGCCATCTTGCACCCAGTTACAACCCACCTCTAGCCTAGCTTTCATCCAAGCTAACTTTTCTTTTTGTAAACACTTGTGATTATTTGTATTTTTTCTTTTCCTTTTTAGCTTTGAAAGAAGCAACCTTAATTGAAGTGTCAATTAAGTAGAGGGGGTTGAAAGGAACTTGCCTTATCAATTATTTTAACTCTAATTGTAGGGAATATTATAGTGATTTGGTCTCACTGTTCTAACAATGGGGGTGGATGTAAGAGAAGGGTTTTGCCTCTGAACCACTTTAAAATACTGTGTACACTCTTGTCTCTACACTAACACACACATACACCTTGTCCTTTCATTTATTTATTCATTTATATTCCGCTGCACATTTCTTTTATTTTTTTTCTCTCAACAACTGTCCAAGTTTTAATTAAGGCCAAAATATGTTTAGCCCCCCAAAGTATCCACCCATTCCCACTTTGCACCCCAAACCCAATTTTGTCCCAAAGTGACCCTCTAATTTGCCATTTGTCCCAGTTTGACCTATGAACCCTAACGGCGTTAGAAAATTAACGAGAAATGGTCATGTGCATATCACATGAGGGGTATTTTGGACCCTTTCTTTTTAATTTTCAACTTGGAAAGACGGCAATCATGGGGAATGGCGATGATGTTTGCAGAAAATTGGCTGGTGGGTTTTCGAAGTTGAATCTTCATTTTGGTATAGATTAACTGGATTTTTGAATTGTTGGTTAATTTGGGAGAATCTATTGTGATTTGTGTTTCTAGATTGTTCTTTAATTTGGTAAAAATGGTGATTTTAAAGGAATATTGGTGGTGGAGGTTGCCGGAATCTAGTGACTGTCGGAAATGGGCGGTGGTTGCTATCAAAAATGGGTGATGGTGGTTGCCGGATTCTAGGAGAAATGGTGATGGTGATGGTGGTGGTGGTTATTGACTGGTGGGGTTGGGTGGAGAAAGCAATTGCCACCATAATAACAAATTGACATTTTTGTCCTTCTCTTTTCAAAAAAATGTCCAAAATACCCCTCACATGACATGCACATGACCATTTCTCGTTAACTTTCTAACGTCATTAGGGGTCATAGGGGGTCATAGGTCAAACTGGGACAAATGGCAAATTAGAGGGTCACTTTGGGACAAAATTGGGTTTGGGGTGCAAAGTGGGAATGGGTGGATACTTTGGGGGGCTAAACATATTGTGGCCTTTAATTAATTTGTTCATTTAGTTAAACAGGGCCTTTCAATTGGCATCAGAGCTTGGATTCACCCTACAGAGTCTAACAACTTGTGAAAAATCCATTCAACTCACTGTAGATACCCTGATCTCGCACCCCTGAAAACCCACCTTGAATCGGTCTAAACCCGAAAATTGACCTAAAACCCTCGATTTGACTGTGCGGGACTGCCTTGAGCCTTATCGGTGCATCGAATGGATAAACGGACTTCAAATTCATGATCAGAGCGAAAAAACGAGCAAACAGACAAAAATTTCGTTTTTCGAGGTGCGGGACCGGAAACGGGGCCCGCAACCCCCCGAACTGCTCGCTGTTATCCATTCTGTGCATTAAAAATATATTATTACCTTTCCTTGCTAATTGTCATATTTCAGATATACCGGCGTGACCACAAAATTATTCCAAGCAACTTTCATGTTGGGCCCGCGGACAACCGGGACACCGGGGCGCGCACGACGGAGCGGAAAGCCGAAGCCAGAAAGATGGTTATCCAAATTGGAAAATATCTCAAAATATCTTATCAACTGGTCAAGAAGAGCAAAAAATATATTATTGTTGTTCCTTGCTCATAAAAATATTTCAAATATACCGGCCTGACCAGAAAAATATTCCGAGCAACTTTCATGTTGGACTCGCGGACAACCGGGACACCGGAGGTGCGCACAACGGAGCAGTTACGGAGCGGAAAGCCGGAGCCGAAAAGATGGTTATCCAAATTGGAAAATATCTCAAAATATCTTATCAATTGGTCAAGAAGAGGAAAAAATATATTATTGTCGTTCCTTGCTCATAAAAATATTTCAAATATACCGGCCTGACCAGAAAAATATTCCGAGCAACTTTCATGTTGGACTCGCGGACAACCGGGACACCGGAGACACGCACAACGGAGCAGTTGCGGAGCGGGAAGCCGGAACAGAGATAAGGAAGATGACTTTAAGCCTTAGTCAAGAAGGATAGATGATGAATCCACCAATTTACAACCTCCCCCCTCCAAGTTACAACCAATTTACCACCTCCCTCCTCCTATATACACCACTCTCATCCATTTCAAAAGAGAGACACAAAAACAAAAAGAAAAAAAAAACCCTACCATCCTCCACTCTCATCCATTTCAAAAAAGGACACAAAAACAAAAAGAAAAAAAAAACCCTACCATCCTCCACTCTCATTCTCTCTCAACAAGAACACCACCACCACACCATCACCACACCACCACTCATACACCACCCTTACACCACCCATAAATCACCAAACAAACCACAAAAAACACATCAAAGCCAAAACTTTGATCAAACACAAAGCAAAAAGAAAAGAAAAAGTCTTCCCTTGGTTGACAAAGGGAGCACCCATAATCTCAAAAGCTAGGTAAAACTCTATGTAAACCTTGGCTCTTTAGATATGTAACCAATATTGGGAGTGGTTTGGAACCTAGTCAAATAATGACTAGGTTTCCTTCATCTTCCATGTTTTTTTTAGCTTTGTAAAGCTTTGTTTATGTATATAAATGATGATCATGTGATGCTAATACTCAGTTTATTATGTTTATATATGTTCATAATAGTCATAATATTCATATGCTTTAATTTGTGTATGAAAATCTTCATGTTTCTCTCAAAGGGCGTAAATCTGCCCTCTTTGGCTTTCCTTCATGATCATGCATGTGAAAATCATTATTTGTTGAGAAATAGCTCTTGGATAATGTTGTTAACATGCTAAATATCAAAGTCCTTGAGTTTCATGCCTTTTTTTGAAGATATAGTAGTGTTTTGAGGTCTATAATCATGCCTCATATAATCAGTTTTTACTTTCTGTATAGAGTCTTGATTTTGATGAGCTTGTAAATCCATCTTAGAGTGGTTTTATGGTTTAGGTCAACGAACAAAAGTTGTTCATAACATGTTCAAATATATGATCCTAAAGTTTCATGTTCAGATTCCATTCCTAAATCATATTTTCATGCATAAATTTGGTCTCAGTGATTCTGAGTTGTTTATTCACTGCGGTACCTTGCTGTGTTCTTGGGCTTCAAACTTGATGAAAAATAATTTTCTGGACAAAGATCAAAACATGGATTTTGTTCTAAACGAACTCAGGATGATTATCATAGTTTTTATACATTTTTTGGATCACTAGAAGTTCTCCTTTCAAACATATGTTTCAAACTCAAAAATTCAGATTCTGCACTTCCAGTTTCTGACATTGAAATGTCAGAAACCTTTTGAACCACTAAAACTCATCCTATTAACTCCAAATTTTGGAATCTTAATTTTTTATGCGTGGTCTTAAACTTTTGTTCTTTGGGTTTTGTCAGATTCCCAAGCTAAGATGGTTAAAATTGGTGATAAACATGCTAAGGTTTCTGTTTGCCTTTTCTGGGCTGAATTTTGTGATCAACTTTATTGCATGTGTTTGGGGCCTAAACTTGGTCCAAAAAGTATACAAAAACTCCCTTGTGATCCCTAGTATTCAGGGATTAACCCCCAATTTTTATTTTTGGAATCGGTTTGATTTTAGGACAGGTACGACGGCTCGGGGACGGAAAGTGTCACCGAAATCAACAAAAGCACCGTCGAGGATATTTATTATTATTTGTGGGATTTGTCTCCCCTATTTTTTGTATATGTGTAATTGTGTAATCTCCCCTCCCGTGGATGTATTAATTCTTGATATGATCAAAACCATTCTTGAAAACCAATCGGGGAATCCACTCAAACCGAGTTTCCGGTTGTGAATAAAAATGAAACTTCCTAGAATAGGAAGACCTCCATATATATTTCATCACCATTTTTTTGTAGGGCATAAAATCCAAATTAAAAGGCATAAAATTGAATATAAGTGGAACGCATATAGAGACCATCACGGGCGAGAAGAGTGCCTAACCCTTCTCTTCTCGTAACTTAGCCCCCGAACCCATTTTCTCAAAAAGGTTTTTTCTTCATTTTTCCTAAAATCAAAATGAGGTGGCGACTCTTGCAATCAAATCACAGCATCAAGAGGAAACCATTGTGTGAGAACCGAGCGCATTTCCAAAAGCGCATCAGCACGAGACGGGCGCGAACCGCTTTCACGGGCGGTCATTTCGCGGTGATCCGATCATTCTCGGGCGCGGGCTCTCACAGTGGCGACTCCGCTGGGGACTTGTTTTAAAGTGGGCTAGACTCTAAATCTTTGTATGTGCCATGCTTTATGTGCCTTACTTGGGGTGTATATATCTGTGTCCTAACCTCTGTTTTGCAGGGGCGTTTTTTCGCTTATCTTATTTGTATATATATATATATGCATTGCGTGGTGAGTGATTCCCCAAAAAAGGGGTAAAACAAGTAAAAAAGGAAAAAAAATGATTTTCTTGTTTTCTTTACGTGCTTTCAAAATGATTTTTCGAACTCATAGATACCTCACACACATGCAAGTCTTTTGAAAAGCGTCTTAGAATCTCAAACCCGAGACGGTAAACCTGGGGCATAAGGGAGCTCACTTGACTTCCCCATAGGGTCAACGGTATACTGTTTCCCCCTTAGCAGCGCCTACGGTCGCTGTGATGGGTGTAAGCCAAGCTTCAAAAGCCGAAATGCGATGTCCATATTCTTTCGAAAATAACACGTCACAGAGTTCATGTCGGTTTTTGTCTAAACAATTTTACTTCAATCCTATGAATTCCCAAAAGGTTATAATCGACCTCAATTGTGGATATCATGTTGAAATTCTTGGATTGACTTGAAATTGTCAAGACCCTCACATAGACCGTAACCGAATGGTGGATCCCAGAAAGAGTATAGGCCCTTTGCTAGGGGCTCGGACGGCCAATAGTACAGTACAGGTGAAAAACGTTGGTCCTATACTTTGGAGATGGTATCCACTATTCCAAGATTCATGCAAAAACATGTCAAAATAAATCAAGTGCTTATCCGGCATTCTAGGATTGATTTTGATTTTTGAACTCCTTTTGAATCAAACTCGGAAAATCTCGATCCTTTTCACTCTCTAATTAGCCCTAAACACCATCCCTTTCAGATACTCTAAGCCTGGCATCTACTTGGAAAGGGGGAGCTAGAAACAGTAAGGGGAGGTTGATCCGAGTTGCTGAGACAGTGCCTGTAACCGAAGAAGCTATTGCAATGGCCCAGGAAAGAAATGAGGAAGCGTATGTGCCGCCACCAGGTCTTCAAGCATGGTTGGAGCAGAATGTGTTGGGTCAGATGATGATTCAGCAAGATGAGCTACTGGCTACACTTGTGCAGATGCAGAATCAGAATAGTAATGGGGCTCCCAATGGCAACCCCGACAGAAATCCCAATGGCGATCCGAACGTTAATTAGACCGGAAATGGGGTTCCCAATCCTAATCCCAATGGCAATACAGGTCCCAATGGAAGTGGTATCCCTACCATCAACTTGAATCCTATTGGTAGCAACACCATCGGCCAGAGTCATCACCAGAACATCCCTCCTCAGGGTAATGTGGCTCATCCAGACTTTAGTGGCACTCACCAGCCCTCCATCCCGAATCCATCAAATTTTGCTGTGCATCCGTCTCAGTATCCGCCTGATCATAATGCCTTTGCTCAGTATATGCAGATTCTGTATCCGAATCAGCAGCCCAACGCTTATGGTGCGTTTGCTAGCGGTGCCTCTCAGATTAATCAAGGAACTTCCCAGGGGCAAGATCCTAACCTAGTCCGCCAAATGGAAGCATTCTACAAGGGTGTCCCATATGTACCCCTTACTAAAGCTGAGATTGAAATGAGCGAAATGAAAGAAATGTTGATAAAGGTCATGAATAAAGGGGAGTTTTCTGCAGATTCCTTGAAATTATCTCCATTTGCTGTTCTGCCTCCTAAATTCAAAATGCCCGATGTGGAGAAATTTGACGGTACAGGTTGCCCAATGGCCCACCTGAAATCTTACGCTCATGCAATGCAGTCTCGTGGGGCTAATGTTGGTGCGATGGCCTCCAACTTCCATCTGACTTTGGTAGGAGCCGCTAAGCAGTGGTTTATGACTGTGGATGCCAATCTGGTTGATAATTGGGGGAAGCTCGTGGATGAATTCCAGAAGCGATACAAAGATAACTCCAACTGGGAGAAGAGCCGTCGTGACCTCGATTCTTGTGCTCAGCGTGAGAAGGAATCCTTTTCTGAATTTGCAAGTAGGTGGAGGAAGAAGTTGCTCAAACTCTGGAGAGGCCTGACAGTGCCGAGCAAACTCGTATTTTCCTTAAGAATCTTCAGCCGGTGTATGAAGATAAGATGAAATATCTCCCGTTTCCAGGTTTTGCTTCTATTCCTGATGTGGGTTCTCGTATTGACGAAGATGTCCGAACTGGGGTGATCAAGCTAGATTCTTCTCCTAGCTCCTACAGATTCCGATCCGCTGCTAAAGCCCCGGCACCAGTTGTGAACAATGTTGCCATGACCCCTGCTCCTTTTTGGAACAGCAATGTGGGACCAAGCCGGAGCAGCTACAATAGGGCACCTCCGTGTTATAATCAAGACGGGTCTGTGAACTCTGTCACCGATCAGCGAAGGAATGGTGGAAATCGAAGAGATCGCCATTTTGATAAATTCAGCGCTCCATTGTCTACTATCTTTCAAGGATTGGTCGCCCAAGGAGTACTAAAGCCGATAGAAGGATACCGCCCGCCTAATCCGCCTCCTAAGAATTGGGATGTAAGTAAATATTGTGCATACCACGTATCACCTGGTCATGCGACAAATGAATGTTGGAGTTTGAGACACACTCTACAAGACATGATAGGCGATGGACTCATTCAGAAGCTGCCCCAACCAAATGTGGTGACTAATCCCTTGCCAGGGATCCATGTGATCGAGTTTGAAGGAAACTACTCAAGGACTAGTTTCATCGTTCCGAAGAAAGCTTTGAATTACACTGTAACTCCTGTTATCTCCGAAGATTTTGAATGCCATATGATCTCTTGGGATTCGATTTTGTCTAGTGCTAAAGCTGTTAAGGAGCAAAAGGCCCCTGTTAAAAAGGCCACTTGGGTTGGCGGAAATGTGAATCACCTCACTCGCTCGGGAAGAGCCTATCAGCCTCCAAATCCCGAGGCAAGTGAATTGGGAAGGATAAAGAAGAAGTCCCCGCTCAGAAAGAGAAGGTCGCCGAGAACCCGGTCTTGACCCAGTTAAAGAAAACCCAGGCTAATATATCCATTTGGGGTTTGCTCTCGTCTTCACAGGAGCACCGAGACGTGTTGGTTAAAGCTCTTGCTCAAGCTGTCATCCCGATCGAGACTTCTCCCAATGACCTTGTCCACATGATCGGCAACATTCATTTTAGGAATATCATCACTTTTACCGATCTCGATGCACCAAAAATTGGTCTTAATCATGTCGAGGCTCTGCACATCACAGTTGGGGTCGGAGGTGAGCACTTAGCTCGTGTTTTGATCGATAATGGCTCCTCAGTAAATGTATGCCCCGTGCATGTTCTCGCAGATTTGGGAATCAAGATAACTGATTTGGCCCCATCTTCTCAAGTGGTTCGTGCTTACGATAGCACCAGTCGCTGTGTTCTGGGTGTTGTCTTTCTCACTCTCACCATTGGCCCTCTTGTCATGCCGATTGAATTTCAAGTGATTGATATCAAGTCCTCATTTAGTCTACTCTTGGGACGCCCTTGGATCCATGGAGTAAGAGGGGTAGCTTCCTCCTACCATCAGTGCATCAAGTTCATCCACGACAATCATATAGTGGTAGTTCATGACCAAGATGATACGCAAGTTCATGACCTCCCGATTTTGGAATTGAGCACAAAGATACTGGCATCTTCTTGAGTGGTTTTGAAGTGATCCCACAAGCTCGGATCCATGCTATTGAATATGTCAAGGAGACCGATCTAATTGGTAGAAAGCGGACCAGGTATGGAGACGCAATGGCCTTGAATATGGTCAAGAAGATGAAGTTCTTGCCTATGATGGGGCTTGGAAAAGAGCAACAAGGTTGTATTGAACCTATCAAGGATGATGTTCCATTTTTCTTCCTTCCTTTTGGGCTTGGCTACAAACCGACTCCTGCCGAAATCGCCGAAGCTGTACGTCAGAAAAGGGAGAGACAGACTGCTATCAAAAGTGGAAGGACCTATAAGCTCCCCCCCACTCCGTCCTTATGAAAAGTCCTGGAAGGGATATTTTGTTTGCAAAGTTAAAGATGTCGCGTATGTTATGCCTTTTGAGCCAGTTATTGGCATTAATGAAAAGCCTCATGCTGGATGGGAAGTATTTGAGAATATCAAGATGGTCGATGAAAACTTTGATGTGGGCAGTTCCTATAAGCAACTGGACCCGATTATTCCGTAGAATATTGATGAAGAAGATGATGTATTCGGGCTGTTTGAAGGAATTGGTCTTGAAGACGGATATGTGGTTATGATCGAAAATGGTAATGGTGAAGCTTATGACCCGGTGAAGCACCTCAAGCCGGCAGTGGCACCACTTAATAACTAGTCCAGAACCACTGGCCCGCTCGCTACTACTGACACTCTGGTGGAGCAGTTTGGTTATGTTCGCCCTGATGGCCCCGCTTTTGAAACCCTTTGTGCTATCTAATGTTGTTCCTTTCGGGACTCCCGAAGAGGACCCACTGAGTCGAGCGACCTCGACGGTCGGTCCCGAGCTTGTACTCCCCTCTTTTGTGAATGAAGTTTCCTCTATTTCCGCTTACTCCTCGTTGCCAATATTTTAAAAAATGATTAACAAATGAAAATTTAACAACAACTAAAGTTAATCATGAATCTTTAAAAAACATAAGTCAAGATGAAAAAGACTATTTAATCGAG
>JAOWBW010002257.1:64375-103474 GCA_026119855.1 Campanula takesimana
CTTTTGCCACCAACTTGATTGGGTAGGCTTCCATGTAATGCTTGAGCTTTGAGTAACCCAAACCAATGCCGCACAAGACTTTTCTAAGACAGAGTAGTTCTTCTCAGCCCCTTGAAACCGGCGGCTGACAAAGTAGATAGCATTCTCTTTTGTGGAGTCTCGTTGTTCTTGTGCTAACATAGCCCCTAGGGCTTCATCATTGACAGTGAGATAGAGCAAGAGAGGCTTCTCTTTGTGTGGTGGAACCAAAACTGGAGGGCACGTCAAGTAATGCTTTACTTGGTCGAAGGCTTCTTGGCAAGCATCGGTCCATTCTAGAGCCACATTATTCTTGAGTAGCTTGAAGATCGGCTCACACATGGAAGTGAGTTGGTGCACAAACCGACTGATGTATTGAAGTCTGCCATGAAACCTTTGATTTCTTTCTTCGTCTTTGGGGGAGGCATGTCAATGATTGCCTTGATCTTGGAGGGATCGGCTTTAGTTCCCCTCTCCGTGACCATGTAACCGAGAACCTTTCCTCTGATGACCCCAAAAGTGCACTTTGTGGGATTGAGTCTCATGTTGTGTTGTCGGAGTCGTTCAAAGAACTTGCGAAGATCGATCAAATGTTGACCGTTGGTTCCCTTTGAATGGATGATCATGTCGTCTACATAGACCTCGATCTCTTTATGAATCATGTCATGGAATAGATCCGTAACAGCCAGGCCCGGTTTTGAGCCCGTGCAACCAGCCCAATTGCACAGGGCCCAAAAAATTTGGGGGCCCCAAATTTTATATGTTTAGTATACATATTACAGACACCGAATATCTACAACCCTGCCTAAGTGCCCGGATGGTTAGCTGTATCCTCACCTACCTAATCACCCGAGTTCAAATCCCAGGAATAGCATTAAATTTTATTATTTTCTTTTTTCCTTATTGGACTTTTCTCATTTCATTCATCGGCTTCTACTCTCCTACATGGGCTTTTAATTGATTCCATTTTTGGGCTTCCCTTCTTTTCTAGTTTAGGTTTTCTTTAAAAAAAAAATTCAAAACCTTAATTGCTTTCCAAAAAAAAAAAAAAAAAAACTTAAATTAGAAAGTTTAGTTTTTTTAATAACATATTTTAATTTTAATGTATTAGTTTCTTATTACTTCAACATTATTACAATTATTATTTTTGTATAATTTTTTTGAATATTAAGGGCCTCAATTTTCACATTAGCACAGGGTCTCTATAATGATTGAGACGGGCCTGGTAACAGCCCTTTGGTAGGTATCCCCAGCGTTCCTTAACCCGAACGGCATGACTGTGTAGCAGAAAGTTCCCATGGTGTTGTGAAGCTGTCTTGTGTTGGTCCTCCTTGGACATGAGAATCTGATTGTAACGGCAAAACCGTCCACAAATGAGCGGACTTCATAGTTGGCAGTCGAATCGACGAGCATGTCGATGTTTGGTAGCGGAAAATCATCTTTCGTGGAAGCTTTGTTCAAATCCCGGAAGTCCACACAAACTCGAACCTTGCCGTTTGCCTTTATGACTGTCACAATGTTGGCTAGCCAAGTTGGATACTCAATGACTTTGATGAAACCCACACTGAGGAGCTTTTCAATCTCTTCTTTGACTTATAGGGACCATTCTGGTTTGATCTTTCTAGGCTTCTGCTTTACTGGCTTGGCGTCCTCTCTGATCGGAATTCTGTGCTCTATGACCTTTCTGTCCAAACCCGGCATGTCTTTGTATGACCATGCGAATACATCCACAAATTCTTTGAGCAGTGCAGTCAATCTGTCTCTGTCTTCCCCCCTGAAGAAGCTGCCTATTTTCGTTTCTTTTGGTTCTTCGTCGGTACCCATATTAACAACATGCAATTCCTCATCAACCCCTGGACCATTTTCACCACGACAACGAACCTGTTAAGCTAGTTCATTTAGGTATGTTATGTTTTCGTGGTCTAATTCATCATAATTTGAATCGTTATTAACTTGTTCATTAAGTTCGTTATTAGTTAATTCATCATTTATGATGTTTGCAATCTCGGGGTACTCAGAAATATCGAATTTTTCATTAGCAAGAAAGGAAAGACACGCTCGGCTATGACCTCCATATCGTCTTGGGTGAGGGTATTAAAAACACTCTCGGACTCAAAAGTAAGTGTGAGCCGCTCTTCCTTTGTTGATGTGCGGGTATGCAACCCATTTCTCAGACTAGGAATTCCTCGGATACCATAGGCCCCTTCGTAGAATACCAGTTGTTGATTGGCTCGGAGCTTGGCTGAATCTCGCTGATAGATGGACTCTCCATTTCTGTGTTGTCGGAGAGGGCGTTGACTTGACAATCGTCCATGATGGCAAATTCCTCGAACATGGAGGCTAGATCGGACAGTCTCTCCCCTACCGTAATCTCTACCTCAGACTCTATAGTTACTTTCTTGCCCCACCATTCTCGGGGTGACATTGGAATAGGCTCCCTTTCTTGTGTCAAAATTTCACAATCAGTGAAGATCTCAAGACCGGTCTTTCTGACGCCCTTGTTGTTAACCCATGGCTCGGGAAAGATCATGTACGGGACATCCTCCCCTTGGCGAACAAAATAACCGTTCAGTGTGTTACGGTAAGGCCTCAAGTTGGGGATTTCATATTGTCGACCTTCTTTGCGAGCTCGGATCTTTTGATTCTTGACCACTTGCTCGTATTTTAAGTCATCTTCGGTAGGCTCGTATCCCAAACCAAACTTGTTTCTGACAAAAAGAACCTCTACGGGGTGCAATGTTCCTTGTTGATGCTTCCTTAGGCCTAGACCGGGAAAGTGATTCATGTTCCTCATCATGCAGAAGATCTTAGGATTACCGAGGGTCCATTGCCCACTTCCCCCTTCCCGTGTTGAACTTGGTGGACGAGTTGTCCTTATTTCTGTGGATGGCGACATTCTCGGTCATGACTGTGACTATCTCGTCCCCATTTCTGATCTTGACACACTGATGGAGAGTGGAAGGGACAGCATTGGAACTATGGATCCATGGTCGGCCCAAAAGTAAGTTGAACGAAGACGGGACATCGAGTACTTGAAATGGGACGGACATGATCATGCTCCCAAATTCGACATCAACTTCTAGCATTCCCATGACTGGACGGGCCGTGCTGTCGTACCCTCTAATGACTTGGGTAGAAGGTTGTAAATTGGAGCTTTTGAGCCCCAATATGCCCATGACTCGGCTAGGCATTAAGTTGAGCGCGGAACCACCGTCTACTAAAACTCTTGAAATGGGTCTCCCCCTTGCCCTTACTTTGAGGTAGATGGCTTCATTGTGATTGGACCCAAATGGCAGGAGGTCCATGTCGGCAAAAGTGATGACATTGCCGAAATGAATGTGACCTATCGTTGCTGTGAGGTCTTCAGGAGTTGTGTCGGGAGAGACTGATGTGTCATCCAAGTTCTTGATGCCGAGGTCTCGGTGCTTGTTTGATGATGCAATAAGGTCCCAGATGGATATGTTGGCTTGCGTCTTCTTGAGTTGTGTCAATAAAGGGTCTTCGGGTGCATCTTGTGCTTTTGATCTTTGAGAAGAGGTGTTGGTTGCTGTATTCGTGGGAACCGAGGTGCTCGCTATTACCCGGCCGCTGCGGGTGAGCACTTTCACGGACCCTTGGAGCTTCTTCTTCCTATTCTCTAAGACTTCCCTCATAACTTCATCGTAAGTCACAACATAACAAGAATTGTCATGTTTATTCATATCATCGGAGCCCTCATTCACAAATTGGATCGAATAAGTGTTTCCTTCAAACTCTCCTACCTCTATTACATTGACACCACCCTCATTGGGGATTATGAATTCATTCTTGTCTATAAGGTCTTGGATGGTGTTGCGGATGGAGAAGCATTCCTCGGTGAGGTGGCCGGTGCATTGATGCTAGTCACACCACTTGTGGTGGGCATGGTTGGGACGGAGCGGTTGTGGTTGCTTGTACCCCTGGAGAGGAGTGATTTACCCCGTGGCCTTTAGAGCTTCATAGGCCTCGGTGATGGTCATGCCATTGAGAGGAGTGTAGACGCGTTCGTTTTGGAACCGCTTGCCTTGTGGTGGAGGGACCTTTTTGTAATTCCCCTTGTTAGTAGTAACGGCATTGACAGAAGCCTCTTTGTTTGAGCTAGAGGTGGCCTTGTAACGGAAAGTAGGAGTGGCTTTCTTTATCTCCTTGAGCAAGTCATCCATGCGTACCCCCGCCTCATACATTTGGGAGAAGTCGGAGTAGCAAGCCCCACTTAGGTGGGTGCGGAGATCAATTTTGAGACACTTGAGAAAGATGTCCATTTGCTCTTTCGTGTTTGGCCTCTCGACAATTTCAGAGAGCTTGTCATTCCATCTCCCGAGGTATCTACAGTGGCGACTCCGCTGGGGACAACATAGAGGGTTAAACTTGCGTTTCTTACTTTTGGTGTTCTTTTTACTGTTTTCTGGGCATTCTGGTGTAAAAGGTGGGAAGCGTGCGCTTTTTGCCTTCTTGGCCTAAGGCACGCGCCTCCGACCCAATACACCAGAATCGTCCGCATCCCATCATGTCTTTCAATTCTATTTTATTTGTGCTGACAATGTTTGTAGGGGAAAAGTACTATTTTTTGGGTCAAGGCAATCCCTTGAACCCATCAGTTTACAGGTATGCCCAGAACCGGGCGCCTTTGCCCGACATCCTCAAAAGCGCGCGCCTCCCGTTCTAAATTACAAATGCGCGCGCCTCCGGTTCTTTTCCAGAAATAAATAAATAAAAAAAAATGGCAGCAACTAGCAACTGGTGCCTGGTGCCTGGTGCCTGGTGCCTGGTGCCTGGTGCCTGGTGCCTGGTGCCTGCCTTCTTCATGTCTGTCGTGTGAATGTGTGTAAGTGTGTGTGTTTGTTTTTCTTTTCTTCTTTATTCTTACACTAAGGAAAAAAAAACAAAACAAACAAAACAAAACAAAGGCAGCCTATGCCATTTTCGTGTACTGTGTGGGTGTTTGTTATTTTTTCTTTCTTCTTCTTCTTTCTTGTTGCAAAAATCTAAAAAAAAAAAAAGGGGGAAGAAGATTGGGAAAGCAATTTTTATTCCATACTTTTAGCTTTTCCAAAATTTGTTACAAGTAAATAAGAGGGAGTTACATTTTTATTTTGGGACAAAGCTTTTGTACATATTTTCCTCCTTTCCTTTCTCTCTCCAAAATCTTTTGATTTTCTTTTTTTATAAAAAAAAAAAAATGGGGCTGGATTCGAAAATTACAGTTTGGTCACTGAAGTTCCAGAAAATTACAGTTTGGTCACTGGATCTTCCAAAACAGCAGTTTGGTCATTGGAATTCAGAGAACTGCAGAACAGTCACTAGGTTTCAGAAAAGTGCAGAACAGTCCCTGGATTTCAGAACAGTGCAGTTTGATCCCCAGGTTTCAGAAAGTTTCAGAACAGCCCATGGAGTTCAGAAAATTGCAGTCTCGCCCTCTCCCTTCTTTGCTTTGACCGGTCATTGGTTGACTCGGAAGTTGTAATAATTTAGGACCTTAATTCTCCTCCCTCCTCTCTTTACTTGCACATATTTGCTTTTCTTTTCTTTTGAAAAAAAATTAATATTTTGTCACTTGGTTGAACCTCACACTACATGCACAAACTCCTATGAATTGCTCATTATCGAATCGTACAAGTCCATAACCCCAAACCCGTCGAGGCCCGTCCTAGAGAGTTTCAAGCTCCACCCAACCTTGACTCTCTCGAAGCGGTAAACCTCAACCAGTGGCGTAGTTCATGACTACATGCCGGGGGTGACCTTACGCCTCTCTTTAGCCGAGCACAAGCCAACACAATTCTAGTTAGGGTCTAACACTCCGTGACTAAAGTCGGTTTTCATATGCCGAGATTTCCCTAAACTAATGTCTTCAAAACATACATGCCAAGTGGTTATCATGGACGAAATAAAACTTCGTCCCCAAAGTGGTTATGGACGAAATTAAACTCCGTCCCCGCATGTATGCTTTATGACATTAATTTAGTTTAATCCCGTCACATGTAGGTATCACAAGCGTGGTGGAATCTGATGAGTATATGGGACCGCGAGAAGGTCTATATACTAGTGTGACGATTCCACTATTTTCTAGAAACCCCATAAAGAACTCCGTCCTTCCGAATTTTGTAAATAAATAATAAAAAAAAGGTCATTTTCTTATGTGGTTGAGTCTTTTCCTGTTTGTGTGTTGAATAAATTTACTCAAAAGGTGTTTGTGGGCCAGTCTAAGATCAACCGTGTTCTTTCAAAAGGTCCAGTGGCTTCCAACGGCAACAACAACAATGGTGGGTACATTTCCGTGTCCAACGAAAGGCTTTTCAGCATAATAAGAGCCATGGGGGAACAAATGGATAGACTTGTCAAGGATGCCCGCCACAAGGATGATTTGTGGCAAGCCCTTTTTGATATCGAGAGGAGAATTCACGAGGAAGAGGTTCCCGAACTCAAGGCCCGTTTGCAAGAGCTCACCGACAACAAAGCAAAGTTCAATGGTAAAGCATGCTCGAGTGGCCCGTCCCTCAAAAGCCACAAAGTACCGCCAACAACCGAGTTTTCACTCCTCTCCTAGGAATGACCCGAGCCGAAGCATTTGAAACTTTGGTGGCAAGTGGAAAGATCAAGCCTTTACAAGGGTACCAACCCAAGGCGATCAACGCCGACCATGCCCATCATCAATATTGTGGCTATCATCAACACAGTGGCCATCTTACCGAGGAATGCTTCCTTCTCCGAAACGTCATCCAAGAGTTGATCGACAATGGTGAATTTACCTTGGGTGAAGAGCAACTCATAAAGGAAGAGGCTTTGCTTTTGAAATAGGGGCTTCAACAAGAGATCATGCTACAAGAAGGCCTACAACAACAAGGACGACGACAACAATCTCCGTTTCTCTTTCTCTACCTAGAAATAGGATTTTAAAAAAAAAAAAAAAAGAGTTAAAATCCTCTTTTGTGTGCATTAAGTTTTCTTCCTTCACGTCAATGTTAAAGTTTGAGTCGGTCTTATCAAATAAAAGTCGTTCTTGCCCTCATACACTCTTCCAAGTTGTTTAATCTAATTCTTGGCAAAATGATGAAAAGATGTCTAAACAAGTTTTGGAACGAAGGTCATCACTTGAACGCCTAGGGGATAAACATCGTGACGAAGGTGACAACATCAATGACAAATCCAAGACATCAAGCAAGGTGGAACTACAACCATGGAGAAAGATCAAACAATGTTTCAAAAGGGGGAAAAAAAAAAAAAAAAAAAAATCTCGCTAGGTTGACTCTTCAAAACAACCTAGGCAAAAGTTAGAGCACAAAAAAAAAATTAAAAAAATCCCCCTCATTCAAAGAAGTTCACAACAACATCATCATTTCATCCACCAACGAAGGACGAAGCGAAATCAACAAAAATCACGACGAAGCAACAATTCCATCACGAATAATTGAGCATACACAAGAACTACGGTGACCTGAGCCTCTACACTGGAGGAACGTAGGCAACCTGCGGGTCCGGTCTCATGCAAGAAAGAAGATATGTTTAGCCCTAGTGCGTTATGGTGATTGGCCTTCATCTCGAACTTGTCAAGACATCTTTGTACGAGTCATTTGCCAATAAATTAATCACCAAAATATTGAACAACTTTCTTAGACTTGGAATCGCCTTGCGTTCTTTATCAAGTCTAGGAGCTTCTTATCTTTCAGCGACACTCCCAGTTTCTTGCAATCAAATTGGGGCTTTCTTTCTCTTCTCTCGTAATGACTTACTTGCCTTCATAAGTCATTCAATAAATAAAAATACATGTCAATACTAGGGGCTACTTCCCTAGTCAAGTCAATGTCACTCATCATTAGTGACAAAAGGTCTCCACCGCAAAATCACATGTCTCTCATCCTCAGCTAGAGTCAATGCACACTTCCTCATTAATCGAGTCAAAATGAAGACGCAAAAGAGATGCTCGCTAGATTGAAAATCCGAAAGGGCGGTCTAGGCAAAAAATAGGGTGCGTCAAAAAAAATGAGAGAGTGAGAGAGAGAAGGGAAAGAGAAATGGAGATCCCCAGCCTCTAAAAAAGACAAGTTCTACATTAACTCTCCTCAGCAAGTCAATTCACCACCAAAGTCAACCTCATAATTGCAAAGGGCTCGACAAGATACGACACAATCAAAGGTCGTTGTGGTTATTGGCATAAGAGAGATTGATCTTGCAATGGGCATTATCGGGTTCATGAGAAAGAAGGCCCGTGGCAACCAAGATCCATCGAGAATGAGCCCATCATCAAGGGATACGAGGTTACACAAATGGTCCCCAGTGAGTCAATTGGTTTGGGCAGCAAATGGCAACAACGTGTGACTCAGTTTTCAAGCTTCTCCAAGCATGTACCCCTAAAGTATGTCAAAAGGCTTCCCGAGAATGGAGTAGCTCTTGCCATATCCTCTTTTGTTTGTTCCCTCGCACGAGGACGAGTCTCTTGCTTTTCTCGAAAAATGATGACGCCCTAGGGGCTATGTGACTCAAGAACGAGAGCTTCTTTTGCTACTCTCGACAGCTAATGAGCCCTAGGGGCTACGCTCAAGAAAGATGTGTGAGACTATACTCAAAGTCTCTCAAAAGGAATGACGAAAAGCCTTCTTATCATGTGTGCTCGTGCCTGTTCCCCCAATCAATGATGGGCCTTTCTTGCTCCACTTGCAATCAATGGTGGCACTCTAAGAGCTACACTCAAGTTTGAAAGCCTCCCTCAGCAAAAAGGCAATTCACTTCACCTCCCCCAACGGTGGCCCTAGCAAAGTCATGTGCAACATTGGAAGCTCCCTCAATTAGTTTGGCACGGAGGTCTCAAAGGGCTTCACAATCTACAATCTCTTGGCTACGGCATTACAGTAATCCAAGCAAAGGGAAATATTGAGGCTTCGTAATTGGCAATCTTTTTGGGAATGATACCCGAGCAATTCAATCTGGGGGTCTTCATGGAACCAAGCAAGCCTCAAGGGTCTCTCAATACTTCACGTCAAAGGTATTTTGGTTTGAATGAAAGACTCCGATGTTCTGAATGAATTTGATGATTCTCACGTTGTGACTTACGACGAGATTATGAAGAAAGTGTTAGAGAAAAGGTAAAAGATTCAACATGCTAAACTCTAATCAAAACAGAGTTATAGCGGGAAATGCCCCGACTAATCCCAATGTTTCTGCAATTCAGCACCCCTTCTCCAAGATAAAAGCATCAAGTGCGTCCAAGCACATAGTTGCAGCACTGGTTGCATCCGAAGATCCGTCATTAGTTTAACTCAAGAAAAGTCAAGCAAGCATACTCATTTGAGACTTTATCACACAAGAGCTTATCATCCGCGATCTTGACATCACCACAAGACATTACTGCATCCTTTAACATAAGCCCTCCGCTATTTGAGTATCAACCACAATGAGGCCATTCATCTCCCCAGTAAGAGCAAGAAGGAGATCTCTATCAAGAATTCTACCCGACGGTACATCTGCTCTCAATGCCGAGCCGATCACAAGATAATTTGGGGCTTTACATCGAAAGGTCTTCACATTCCACCATCTTGAAGCTCGCAAACAACAAGTCCATGACATTTGGGGCTTAGCAATCTCTCGAAGCTTGGCATCACTAATCTTCTCTTGGGGCTTGCTCACATCAACAACAAAAGGTGACTTATTTGAATGGGCCAAGAGCTGATTTATCTTGGGGCTATGTCGGTCACTCAAAGCTTGACATCAAAGGCATTCTAGGGGCTTCACAATCAGCAACCCCTTGGTATCTTGGCATCGAAAGCCTTTTGAAGCCCCATAATCGACAAATCTCTTGGGGCTAGATATCAATCTTCGTTGGGCACAACGGCGACAACGACATAATTCAAGCGAGGCAATCCGGACTTCGACCGTACATGACTTGATCTTGGGTTGGCTTTACAAACACACAATGGTTAAAATGGTTCACCCGCGAACTTAAAAAAAAAAAAAAAAAAAACGACAAAGATTTTTTTTCTTTTTCATTTTCTTTTTCTTTTTCTTACTTGCATAAAAGTATGTGCTCCATAGCTTCTTCCCTAGCGTTCTCCATCATCCTTGAACTACGCTGGTCTGATTCTCTTCAAGGGATACGTAGGCAGCCTTTGGCACGACCAACCCATCATCCAGAATGTCATCTCACCAACATTCCAAAGCAAGAGAAATTCATCATCTTCATCAAAGCCACAACATTTCCATCCCGAATCAAGCGGCCATGGTAAGCGAAGGTATGAACTGTTGGTAGTGGTGCCCTAGGCACGTTTAATAAACGTTGTAATTGTTATCATTTATTTCATATCAATAAAGAGATGTTTTGATTATTATTGTTGTTCATGCTTACTTATAATAATCCCCGTCCCTAGTACTTATTAAGCACTAGTATAAAGGCTAAATGATCATGAGATGATCATGTTAGATTTATGGGTACTTGTTTGGAACAAGGTACTGGACATGACCCGCTGTATGAGATTTATGTCATGGTCTATGTCGAACATATATCTCATATTAGTTATGTCATTTGAATCCTTAGACATGAAGTTATTATAGTCTTCCACTTGATGAACATTGTGTTTGACATATTCAAACGCTACCTTAACACGGTAGTTATAAAGGGTATGATTGGCATAATCGGATTCCCGTTGGGAAGAATAATAAGCTAAATGGATTTGTCCCTCCACGGAGAGATGTCAAGCTTGGGCCTCTCGTAGGAATGATGTTGATGAAATGTTCGGTCGGACTCAAATGAATTGATTGGATCAATGTCATTTGGATTATCAACATATTCGGAATCGAGAAAGTATTGAACAAAACAAGTTGACTGTTTGACCATGACTTGTGTTCAATGACATCGTGGACAAAGGGATTGTGACATATTCTAAAGGAATGCGAACTTGTATCTAGTTATACTATTTGGGTAGGTATGACGGTTTGCTAGAACCTAATCATATCTTATGGGATCATGTTTGAGCCCATTGCCAACTTAGTATAATCCTAGAGGGTCACACACAATAGAACGAATCTTTAATAAGAGGAATATATTGGAATTTAGAGTCAAAGGACCTTGGAGGAATTTTGGAAACATTCTGGGTTGTTTGGTCTACCGAGCGGGCGCTTGGTTCAGACCAGGCGGGCGCCTGAAGTAATTCCAGAAAGACAGGGACCTTCTGGTCATTCAGGCGGGCGCCTGGCCCTTTACAGGCGGGCGCCTGGTGCTGCCGACAGGAAAATTCCTAATTCGATTTGGGAAGGTTTTTGGCACAAGATTCCTATTTGGAATAGGTCTTAATTGTGTATAAAAACCCCAATTCGGCCAGACCATATGGACAAGTGATTTTGTGAGTCTCAAAGAGTTTGAGAGAGATATTATTTTGTTCTAAGATATCCTTGATTGAGGAACAAAATAATTCACAAATAAATTCCATATAGTTCTTTATTATATTGTGAAAGTGTGTTTCATAATATTGGTCTAGCAACCAAGATCAAAGAAGCTCCTTTGATATTCGTTCGAAGTGTGGATACCGCTAGAGGGTGAATTTTATCATCTTGCAAAGTTCGTGATTTGTTCGCGATAAAGCTTCAAGGTTTCTCCACCAAAGATCAAGAGAAAATTCATAGCCATCAAGGGTTAGTTATTCCTCTATTCATCTTGTTGTATTTGATTTAATCATATGAACGGATCCATGGCTTTGGGTTTCTTAAAATTTTAATTGCTATATTCCGCTGCGCATGTTACTTAGAAACCCAACAGTGGTATCAGAGCCCCGTTCATGTTGATTAATTCAATACTTGGATCATGTTGTGTATATAAATTGTTTATGTGCCAAGCATGATATGAATATTGGATTATATGATGTTTATGTGTTTTGTGATTTTATGTGGTTTATTGTTTTTCGAACCTTAATCGCACGATTCAATCGCAATAAAAAATTATGGTGGATTCTGAATTATTTCGATTATTGATTTTTGATTGGATCAAAGTTTTAATAATCGGGGAAAAATAATTTTGAGACAAAATTTTCGAACTTGAAAATTCCATACCATTCTGACCATTCAGGCGCCCGCCTGTGCTGGACCAGGCGCGCGCTTGCTAGGCCAGAATGTTCTGATTTTGTTCAAAATCTGATTCTGGAATTTTTCGATAAATCCGACAAAACCAGTAACAAGACCACTTCAGACTTGCTGATCTGGAATGGGTTTTGGGTAGTTGGTTTGTGTGTGGATTTTGGGGTTTGATTTTCCTATTTGTTTTAGTCTTGTGATTCCTAGATTGGTTCAAGTTTTGGATGGCTAATCTGCGTTCATCGAGATTGTGTTTCCCAAAATTGATCGCAATCAAAGTTTCAAAGACAAAACGAAGTTAGAATTATGAAGAGTTCATAATTGCTAAAATTGAGAAACAAAGTTCTTGATTCAATGATTGGAGATCCATGTGGAATTGTGAATGCAATTGGCCTACGTTCATCGAGACCATCTATTGCTTAGTTTCGGCCACATGGACTACTTTCTTGGTTTCTTGAATTAGTGCGGGATTGTGGTTGCCAAATGGCTTAGTTCGACCGCACTTCTTGTTGTCTTGATTTGGAGATAATAACCAAAGTTGAAATAGTCTCATCCTCATAATTATAGAGAAACTAATGACACATAAATATTATGCTTAAATTAATAGGATTAATTTAGTGGCTAAACTTGATGTGTAACATGTTTATATTATGTGCTCATAAATGTGTTATATGCTATATGTGATGAACCTTCAAAGAAAGTTTTAAGTCTTTTATTGCCATGCCATGATTAAAACACTTGTTAGTACATGAGTGATTTTAATGTAGATTCGCCCTAGCGAGGTGCATTAAATTTATTTATGTTTGAGCAAGATAGATAATGTGGGCACGCCCTAGCAGGACACATTAACTATGCGTTTAAAATGGTTAGACTTAATTGGGCGTCAAAACAGTTTTGGGCCTAGGCAAAGATGAGGTTTAACATGCTTTTGAAATTGGATTTCTAAAAGAATCTCATAAAAGGAATTAAGAGTCATATGAGATATGATTGACAAGAGTTGTCTACCTAATTAATTTGATTTTGTGTAATCCGCCTTAGCGGACTTGAAATTAAATTAAAGTTGGATCTTAACCCAATTAAATTATATTATACATTGGATGTATAAGAAGGTTATATAATTTAGTGGGAGTATTTTGTTTAAAAATACATTATTTATCTCTTTAATGAAAATCGGTACTTATTAAATTTTGGAAATTTTGCATATTTGTAGATAATGACTAATAACACTCAATCAATGTCGTTGCGATCGATCCTTGAGAAGGATAAGCTCGAAGAGAATGGTACAAACTTTATGGATTGGATCCGAAGCATAAGAATTGTTCTTAGGCAAGAAGATAAGTTGTACATTCTCGATGGGCCTCTCCCTGCTGAACCACCGCCTACTGCCCCTAGGGTAGAAAGAGACAATTACAAGAAACATCGTAATGATTCTAGAGATGTAAGTTGTCTCATGCTTGCTGCTATGTGTTCAAAACTCCAACAAAGTTTGGAACATTTGGAAGCCTATGAGATAGGCGTGGAGTTGAGAACCATGTTTCAAGAGCAAGCTAGGCAAGAGAGGTACAAGACCATTGTTGCATTCACTACTAGTAAAATGAATGAAGGGCAACAAGTGAGTCCTCACTTTCTTAAAATGAAAGGTTATGTAGAGCACCTTGAGAAACTTGGCTATCCAATCCCATTGGAGCTAGCCACGGATCTCATTCTTAATTCATTGCCTAAAAGTTATAATCAGTTTGTGATGAATTATAACATGCATGGAATGGATAAGAATCTCTCTGAGTTGCATGGGATGCTCAAAACTGCAGAGATGAAAATTGTGGAGAAAGGTTCTCCCGTGCTCTTGGTTCATGATGGGAAGAAGGCTAGTGCCAAATGAAAGGGTAAGGCAAAAGTTGTCAAACCTAAGATAAGCAAGGCAAAGGTTGCCAAGGCTTCTGAGGCAAAACCTGATTCACAAAAGGATGCAATCTGTTTCCATTGTCAAGAAATTGGTCATTGGAAACGTAATTGCAAGGCTTTCTTGGAAGAGCAAAAGAAGAAGAAGAGCAGCAAGGCTGCGTCGACTTCAGGTATCTATATGATAGATATTCTCCTTTCTACCACTGATTCTTGGGTATTGGATACCGGATGTGGTTCTCACATTTGTCTAAATGTGCAGGGACTAAAGAATAGGAGACTGCTTAAAGAAGGTGAAGTAGATCTACGCGTGGGAAATGGAGCAAGAGTTGCTGCATTAGCCGTAGGGACTTATGAAGTCACTTTACCTTCCGGATTAATTCTTGTTTTGAACAATTGTTATTATGTTCCGGACTTAAGCAGAAATATTATTTCAATTTCTTGTTTGGATAATGAAGGTTTTAAGTTTCTTATTGAGAATAAGAAATTTTCTATTTATTTAAATGATGTGCTTTATGGTATTGCTAATTCATTTAATGGCCTTTATGTCTTGGATGTCAAGAATGAAAATAATGTCTATCATGTAAATAAGAAATCTAAACCTAATGATGTAAATCATACTTATATGTGGCATTGCCGTCTTGGTCATATTAATGAGAAGCGTATCTCAAAACTCCATGGGGACGGACTTTTGGGTTCATGTGACTTAGAGTCATATGATACTTGTGAGTCGTGTCTTCTTGGAAAAATGACTAAGACACCTTTTACCAAGTTGGGTGAAAGGGCAAGCGACTTATTGGGGTTGATACATTCCGATGTATGCGGACCATTAAGTAGCAATGCTAGGGGAGGATTTCAATACTTCATAACCTTCACTGATGATTATAGTAGATTTGGGTATGTTTACCTAATGAAACATAAAAGTGAAGCATTTGAGATATTTAGAATATTTCAAAATGAAGTAGAAAAACAACTTGGCAAAAGCATTAAGGCACTTCGATCAGATCGAGGTGGAGAATACTTAAGTCAAGAATTTGATGATCATCTAAAGAATTGTGGAATAGTTTCACAATTGACTCCACCTGGAACACCACAATGGAATGGTGTGTCCGAGAGGAGGAATCGGACTTTGTTAGACATGGTTCGATCAATGATGAGTCAAGTTGATCTTCCAATATCCTTTTGGGGTTACGCCCTAGAAACCGCTGCTTTCACACTAAATCAAGTTCCAACTAAATCGGTTCCAAAGACTCCATATGAGATGTGGAGTGGAAAGAAACCTAGTTTATCTTTCATGAGGATTTGGGGTTGCGAAGTTTATGTCAAGAGACTCATCTCTGACAAACTAGCACACAAATCTGATAAATGTATTTTCGTGGGATATCCTAAGGAAACTAAAGGATATTACTTTTACAACCGAGAGGACAACAAAGTGTTTGTTGCCCGAACTGGTGTCTTTCTAGAGAAAGAGTTTCTCTCCAAAGAAATCAGTGGGAGTAAAATAAATCTTGAAGAAATTCGAGACCCAGAAAATAACATTGAACCAATAGTGGAACAAGAACAAGAACCACAAGGAGTTGTGGAACCTGTTCAAAATACACAAGCATCTCGCAGATCTAGTAGGTCACGATCCGAGCCCGAGAGATATGGATTTCTCGTAACGGATAGTAATGAGGTAGAAATCATTGAGAATGATGAACCGTCAACCTACCAAGAGGCGATGTCTTCTCCTGATTCGGACAACTGGCTTGGAGCCATGGAATCCGAATTGCAATCCATGCAAGACAATCAAGTTTGGAATTTGATTGATGCACCCGAAGGTGTAAAAACCATAGGATGCAAATGGGTCTTCAAGAAGAAGACTGACATGGATGGGAAGGTGCATACTTACAAAGCTAGGCTTGTAGCGAAAGGTTATAGGCAAGTTCATGGTATTGACTATGATGAGACCTTTTCACCCGTAGCAATGATCAAGTCTATAAGAATTTTGCTTGCCATTGCCGCATATCATGACTATGAAATATGGCAGATGGACGTCAAAACCGCTTTCCTGAATGGAAAACTCCAAGAGGATGTGTATATGACACAACCAGAAGGTTTTGAACAAGATTCTAAGGTATGCAAATTGCAAAGATCCATCTATGGATTGAAGCAAGCTTCAAGGAGTTGGAATCTCCGTTTTGATGAATCGGTCAAAGAGTTTGGTTTCATCAAGAACGAAGATGAGCCTTGTGTATACAAGAAGATTAGTGGGAGCATAGTGCTATTCCTTATTTTATATGTGGATGACATATTGCTCATTGGAAACGACATTCCTACACTTCAGTCTGTGAAGACTTGGTTAGGAAAGTGCTTCGCAATGAAAGATATGGGTGAAGCCGCATATATACTTGGCATTAAGATCTATAGAGATAGATCAAGAAGGCTACTTGGTTTAAGCCAAAGTACATACATTGACAAGGTCATTAGAAGATTCCGTATGGAAAATTCTAAGAGAGGCACCTTGCCAGTGTTACATGGAGTTTCTCTAAGCAAGACTCAATGTCCTAAGACAAATGATGAGCGTGAGAAAATGAATGATGTTCCATATGCTTCGGCAATTGGGTCCATCATGTATGCCATGATTTGTACTAGGCCGGATGTATCTTATGCTTTGAGCATGACAAGTATATACCAATCCGACCCTGGCGAAAATCACTGGATAGCTGTAAAAGCGATTCTAAAGTACTTGAGAAGAACTAAAGACTCGTTTTTGGTCTATGGAGGAATGGAAGATGATCTCGTTGTAAATGCCTACACGGATGCAAGCTTCCAAACTGACAAAGATGATAGCCGATCGCAATCGGGTTTTGTGTTTATGTTAAATGGTGGAGCTGTAAGCTGGAAGAGTTCCAAGCAAAGTACAACCGCTGATTCTACAACAGAAGCTGAGTATATTGCTGCATCGGATGCTGCAAAGGAAGCTGTTTGGATTAAGAAGTTCATAACTGAACTTGAAGTGGTTCCTAGTATTGCTAATCCAATAGACCTTTATTGTGATAATAATGGTGCTATTGCTCAAGCAAAGGAACCAAGAGCACATCAGAAATCCAAACACATACTTAGGCGTTTTCATATCATTCGAGAGATCGTTGATAGGGGAGACGTAAATATATGCAGAGTACCTACTGATGACAATGTTGCGGACCCGCTAACAAAGGGACTTCCACAAGCTAAACATGATGGTCATGTTAGGTCCATGGGTATTAGATACATGGGAGATTGGGCCTAGGGCAAATGGGAGATTGTTGGTAGTGGTGCCCTAGGCACGTTTAATAAACGTTGTAATTGTTATCATTTATTTCATATCAATAAAGAGATGTTTTGATTATTATTGTTGTTCATGCTTACTTATAATAATCCCCGTCCCTAGTACTTATTAAGCACTAGTATAAAGGCTAAATGATCATGAGATGATCATGTTAGATTTATGGGTACTTGTTTGGAACAAGGTACTGGACATGACCCGCTGTATGAGATTTATGTCATGGTCTATGTCGAACATATATCTCATATTAGTTATGTCATTTGAATCCTTAGACATGAAGTTATTATAGTCTTCCACTTGATGAACATTGTGTTTGACATATTCAAACGCTACCTTAACACGGTAGTTATAAAGGGTATGATTGGCATAATCGGATTCCCGTTGGGAAGAATAATAAGCTAAATGGATTTGTCCCTCCACGGAGAGATGTCAAGCTTGGGCCTCTCGTAGGAATGATGTTGATGAAATGTTCGGCCGGACTCAAATGAATTGATTGGATCAATGTCATTTGGATTATCAACATATTCGGAATCGAGAAAGTATTGAACAAAACAAGTTGACTGTTTGACCATGACTTGTGTTCAATGACATCGTGGACAAGGGATTGTGACATATTCTAAAGGAATGCGAACTTGTATCTAGTTATACTATTTGGGTAGGTATGACGGTTTGCTAGAACCTAATCATATCTTATGGGATCATGTTTGAGCCCATTGCCAACTTAGTATAATCCTAGAGGGTCACACACAATAGAACGAATCTTTAATAAGAGGAATATATTGGAATTTAGAGTCAAAGGACCTTGGAGGAATTTTGGAAACATTCTGGGCTGTTTGGTCTACCGAGCGGGCGCTTGGTTCAGACCAGGCGGGCGCCTGAAGTAATTCCAGAAAGACAGGGACCTTCTGGTCATTCAGGCGGGCGCCTGGCCCTTTACAGGCGGGCGCCTGGTGCTGCCGACAGGAAAATTCCTAATTCGATTTGGGAAGGTTTTTGGCACAAGATTCCTATTTGGAATAGGTCTTAATTGTGTATAAAAACCCCAATTCGGCCAGACCATATGGACAAGTGATTTTGTGAGTCTCAAAGAGTTTGAGAGAGATATTATTTTGTTCTAAGATATCCTTGATTGAGGAACAAAATAATTCACAAATAAATTCCATATAGTTCTTTATTATATTGTGAAAGTGTGTTTCATAATATTGGTCTAGCAACCAAGATCAAAGAAGCTCCTTTGATATTCGTTCGAAGTGTGGATACCACTAGAGGGTGAATTTTATCATCTTGCAAAGTTCGTGATTTGTTCGCGATAAAGCTTCAAGGTTTCTCCACCAAAGATCAAGAGAAAATTCATAGCCATCAAGGGTTAGTTATTCCTCTATTCATCTTGTTGTATTTGATTTAATCATATGAACGGATCCATGGCTTTGGGTTTCTTAAAATTTTAATTGCTATATTCCGCTGCGCATGTTACTTAGAAACCCAATCATTCATCAAAGCTCCTTTCAAATCACATCACACACAAAAGCAATTTCTCCATCTTTGCAAAATATCTTTCTCATACAAATCTGCTTTTCAAAACACAAAGCACCACAAAGCACAATTTCACACTTCTCACACAAGCACATGCATCTGTAAAGCATACATATAAACAGGTATAAGCATTCACTCAACGGATTCACTAACGGATTCGTTAATAAAGGTTCACTAACAGCCTCATTCAAGGATTCACTAACGGATTCGTCATGCAAAGGTTCACTAACGGCCTCATTCAAAGGTTCACTAACGGCCTCATTCAAGGGTTCACTAACGGCCTCATCCAAAGGTTCACTAAAGGCCTCATCCAAGGGTTCACTAACGGCCTCATCCAAGGGTTCACTAACGGCCTCATCGAAAGGTTCACTAACGGCCTCATCCAAAGGTTCACTAAAGGCCTCAGTAAAGGGTTCACTAACGGCCTCATTCAAGGGTTCACAACGGCCTCATTCAAGGGATTCACAAAACGGATTCACTAACGGATTCGTCAACAAATTCAACAAGCGGATTCACTAACGGATTCAGCCGGCAGATTTACCGACGGATCATGCCACCCCCTCTATCAACAAAAGTCACTCACACAGGGAGTGCACCTCTATCTCTCACAATTTCAAATCCCTGCTTTTATCGAGTCTTTGCTTTCTTTTCTTTCTTTTTTCTTTGTCGATGTCCTCGGCGGTTGTCTTTCTTTCGTCGACGCGTTTTGCTTTGCAATCCACATCGCCGAGGGTCTATGCAGACACCCCGCTTTGGACTTCTCACCCCGATTGCATACATAGTATTTTTATTTATCTTGTTTTTGTTAATTTATGTTACTTCGGTTAAGTTCCTAACTGATTCCATTAGTTTTGGACTAAACTGTATAACAGAGTTAACTTTTAGGGTCATTCTATCATACTGTCCTTTTTACCCGCGGGCGCCTCCGGCATTACCTACGGGACGCGCGCGCCTCTCGCAGTCAAAGAAGGAAGCGCGCGCCTCCCATTATGGCAGTTACGGACTGCAGCATTTTCCCACAAACACTCCTTTTTACATCCACATTCATCCCCCCTTTATTCATTAACTCCCAATCCCACACTTCTAGCCATAGCTTTAAAATAAAATATCCCTTTTTATTTTATTTGATTTTTTCTTTATTATTTGATTTTCTTTATTTTCTTATTGGTTAGAAAAGCTTATTTTCCTCTCTTTTTCAACTATAAAAACCTCTTCTTTTTACCTTATAAAAGGACCCAAAAAACTTCATTTCCATACACTTTTATTATACACAAATTCTCCCAACAAGAGTTTTAGCAACAAAACTCTACACAAATTGTTCCATAGCAATTTCTCTACAACAAACATCATTTTCCCACCAAGTTTATTGTCCTCCTTCTTAAGGTACAATTTCATCTTTCTTCTTCTATTTTACATGTCTTTTTAATGTATGCAATCCCCATCAATGGGACATGACCAAATAATTACTTTACTACATTAAAGTTGGTTAAGGTTATCTCCCTACATTTCCACTCTAGTTTAATTTATTCTTCTTCTCTTAATGTAATATTTAGCATAAATTTATAAATAAAACAATTCTCTTTTATTCCCCTTTCTTTCCCTTGTAATTGTTAGTACATTTCTCTTATTATTTGAAAGACTTTTTAGCATTAGAACACCAATAGTAACAAGACCCGCGTA
This sequence comes from Campanula takesimana, assembly GCA_026119855.1. Classification (NCBI taxonomy): domain Eukaryota; kingdom Viridiplantae; phylum Streptophyta; class Magnoliopsida; order Asterales; family Campanulaceae; genus Campanula; species Campanula takesimana. The sequence goes on from JAOWBW010002257.1 coordinate 84,882, forward strand.
AGCGGGGCGAAGTAGGTGTTTAAGTACTTCCCACTTCGTCACCTAACCCCCGAACCCTTCTCTCCTGAATCTCTGGTTTTCGTACAAAAAGGCTATTTCTTAGGTTTTCTTATGTTCCTCTAAAAACATAGGTGGCGACTCTAAAATCAATTAGACATCCTAGGATAATTCACCGCTCTAGCCAAGCCGTGGTTTCTCGGGGTATCTACACAAACGGAGACTTCTTCGTAGTGCGATTGACCATGTTATTAAAAGCAAACTCAGCAATAAATAAAGCCAAATCCCACTTCTTCGGAAATTTCCCACACAAACAACGAATCATAGAACCCATCGTCCTATTAACCACCTCCGTTTGCCCATCCGACTGTGGGTGAAACGAACTACTAAAGTTTAACTCAGTATCAAACAGATGCCAAAGAGTAAGCCAAAAATGACTGAGAAACTTAGTATCGCGATTCGATGTAATAGACTTGGGAATACCATGTAGGCGAACCACTTCCTTGAAGAACAAACCCGCAATGTGAGTAGCATCATGGGTTTTACGACAAGGAATGAAGTGAGCCATCTTTGAAAAACGATCCACTACGACAAACACCGAATCATGGGACCTTTGAGTCCGAGGTAAGCCAAGCAAAAAATCCATGGAAATATCCTCCCACGGACCATCAGGAATAGGAAGAGGAGTATATAAACCCGTGTTTTATGACGTCCCCTTAAACTCTTGGCAAACCATACACTTCCTAACAACTTTATGCGTATCCCGATGAAGTTGAGGCCAATAATGCTTCTTCGCCATCAACTCAACTGTCTTGGCTTGACCATAATGTCCATCTTTATGCACCTCCAAAATAAGGCTTTAACGAACCGAACCTTGAGGAATGCACAGTTTATCCATATAAAATAAGAACCCATCCTGTAATAAAAACAATCCCACCGGATTCCCATCACGACATTTGGCCCATTCACTAGCAAAATCCTCATCATGCTCATAAAGGTCTTTCAAACAATTAAAACCCACAACCTCATTACGCATAAGCACCAAGATGTTAGCCCTAGGACTCAAAGCATCCGCCACCTTATTATGTTGGCCACTCTTGTGTTGAATAACAAAAGTGAATTGTTGCAAATAAGCAACCCATCTAGCATGCATCCTATTAAGAGGCTTCTTACCATTCATATACTTCAAAGCTTCATGATCAGTATGAAGAATAAACTCCTTATGAAGTAAATATTGCTCCTAATGCTTGATAGCTTGTACCACAGCATAAAATTCAAGCTCATAAGTAGTCCACTTCTGCTTTGACTCCTCCAATTTTTGACTCATAAAAGCCACCGGTTTCTTCCCTTAAAGCAAAACAGCCCAAATTCCAACCACAGAAGCATCCGTCTCTAATTCAAAAGGCTTGGAAAAGTCGGGTAATACTAGTAAAGAAGCACTAGTCAATCATTCCTTGATCAAGGCAAAGCTAGTAGTTGCCTCATCACCCCAATCAAACTTCCCTTTTTTTCAAGCATTTAGTAATAGGAGCCATAATAGTACTAAAATTACGAATGAAACGATGATAAAAAGTAGCAAGACCATGAAAACTCCATACCTCACTAACAGTCTTCAGAATAGGCCACTCCTGAATAGCACGAACTTTTTATTCATCTACTTGAATACCATCTTCAGAAACCACATAACCCAAGAATAACAATTTTTTCAACATGAAACAACATTTCTTGAGGTTAACAAACAACTGATTATCCTTTAAAGCTTGCAACACCAAGCGAAGGTGCTCAAGATGCTCCTCATCCGAAGTGCTATAGATCAATATATCATCAAAATAAACCACTAAGAATTTACCATGAAAGGGCTTCAAGACTTGATACATCAATCGCATAAAAGTACTAGGAGAATTTGACAACCCAAACGGCATCACCAACCATTCATACAATCCCTTCTTTGTTTTGAAAGCGGTCTTCCATTCATCCCCAGGCCTAACACGGACTTGATGATAACCACTATTCAAATCAATTTTAGAAAACACATTAGACCCACAGAGCATATCCAACATGTCATCTAAACGAGGAATAGGGAAGCGATACTTCACGGTGATTTTGTTAATTTCCCTACTATCCACGCACATACGCCAAGCACCATCCTTCTTAGGAACAAGAAGAGCTGGAACAGCACAGGGACTTATGCTTTCCCGAACATAACCTTTTGCTAACAAATCCTCCACTTATGCATGTAAAATATCATGTTCAGCAGGACTCATTCTATAATGCGGAAGATTAGGAAAAGAAGCTCCCAGCACCAAATTAATATGATGCTGAATATCCCTCAAAGGAGGTAATCCTGGAGGTAAGTCCTCAGGCATTATATCACGAAATTCATCCAATAGATCATGGAGAGATTTAGGAACCAAATCAATCTTACCACCAATACCTTGACTAACCACAGCAAGAACAAAAGGAGCATCTAAAAGGTCTTTAGCAAAATCATTCGCAGTGCACAGAGAAATAATAGATTTCCCCGTCAGCGTTTTTATAGCAGGAAGATCTTTTAAAGCAGAGAAACGAAAACGAACCCCATCTTTCTTAAAATGGATACAATTTTCTTTCCCATCATAAAGAACACCAAGATCATACTGCCAAGGTCTACCCAACAAAACATGGCATGCATTCATATCAACAATATCACATAAAACACCATCCTTATAATTACCAATAGAAATAGGAAGAAGACATTGCTCATGTACTTTGATATTGCCAACATTACTAATCTACCCCACGGAATAAGGAGTAGGATGTTTGCGTACCTCAAGTTTCACTTTATCGACCAACCCACGCGACACCAAATTTTCGCTACTACCACTATCAACAATAAAGGTAGAAGCAAAATTATGTACCTTTCCTTTGGTGCGAAAAAATGTTGTGTCGTTGAGGATCAACTTCCTCGGTTGGAGTAGTCAGCATAAGCTTACGAACCACATATGACGCATGATCATCACCATCATCTTCGTCTTCAAGATTAGGGTCGTAGCAAACCTCTTCACCCTCGTCTTCATCTTCCTCCACAAGATACCCATCACGTTCCACCATATGGACCCCTTTATCCTTACCAGTAGTACAATTGCTAGAGATATGACCCGGTTGACCACAATTAAAGCATTTATTCCCATGAGGCTTTGAGTATGTATTAGCAGGATTGGGAACATTATTATTGCGATGAACCAGTTGAGTCCTAGTTGCAATTGGTTGCTTTCCACCATCATTCTTAGAACCCACACCTGGTGTGTTCTCCGAGTCCCCATCATTATGAACTACCGAATTTTGGTCCTTGGTACTAGAGGAAGACGCGCCACCAAACTTTCTAAAAGATGTGGGGGAACGAAAAGAAGAGGACAATTAATGCTCCACCTTTTTCGCTCTAGTAATAGCCTCAGTCAAGACGAAAGAAGAGAATAACTCGACTTGATTTTTGATACCAAGACGAAGACCTCCAATAAACCGTAAAACCTGTTGCGATTCCGTCTCGTACAAATCCACTCGTGCAGTAATGGCCATAAAATCATGTGCATATTCCTCCATCGTACGACTACCTTGTCTACAATTAAGGAGTTTGGTGTAGAGAATTTGCTCGTAATCATCAGGTAGGAAACGAGCCCGCAACTCCCGTTTCATCTCTCTCCATGTACGAATTGGTGGGTCATTAGTACGAGCCCTTAATCTTGACAATTGTCCCCACCATGCAGAAGCTCCACCCCGCAATATGTAGGCCACGTTTCGTTCTTCCTCAACTTGCATCAAATCAAAGAATTTCTCAACCTCTGCAAGCCAATCCATAAAATCTTTAACCGATAAATCACCGTTAAACGATGGAATATCTTCCCGAATTTTAGGGCGTGGGGGTGCTCCCAAGACCCCCTCTTCGCGAATATTACGATTAACCCTACCGTTCGGATCAACGACGGATATCTTCTTCACACGCGCCGTTTTGGTTTCCGGGGTTGACATCACCACCTCCTCTAACTGCTAACTGTCCAACCGTCGTTACAAGCTCCGCGATTTGTGCTGCTTGCTCTTCCTGTCGCGTTGCTTGCTGCTCCAACATACGTTGAATAGTAGTAAGAAGTTGTTGTGTGCCCTCGTTGAGTCCTCCTTCGTTAACCATCGTCCAAGGATCAACCTTTTCTGATACCAACTGATGTAAAGACGCAGCGGAATAGTAACTATTAATTGATCGAAATCAATTAATCTGCAAGGAATAAAATTCCCAAGAAGAATTTCAATGAAATTCTTGAATAAGAAATAAAGGAGGTGAAAGAGGGATAGATAATTGCAAAGCAATTCTTGAATTAATAAAAAATAACTTGTCCAAAATAAAAGACTACAAAGAGTACTTATACTAGAATAATAATAAAATCCTATTCTAAGAAGGAAATCAAAAACAAAAATAATTAAGGAATTGTTTTTTTAATCAAAAACTGAAATAAAAACGAATTCCGCGTCTGATCATGCGCCGGGCACGACCGTACTCCTGAATAGGCACGATCGTGCAATTCACTACGCAAGCTCCGTTCCTCAACTCCTTTTCTGCACGGCCGAGTCGCCATACTTGCACGGCCGAGCTAAACAGGTCCGCCCGGGCTGCTTCTGGGATCCGCCCGGATTTCTGCTACTTCTTGACTACTTCGTGCTACATCATGTACTCTCTCCTTCTCCTCCTAAAGGGAGATTTTAAATTATTAACGGGAATTATATTCGTGTTGTTTCTACAAATACAAATCGATCCTCGGCAACACCATCAACAATCGCAGCAAAAGCACTATAATCAATGCTACAATCATAACAGCAGCATATTTAGCTGATTTTACTGGCTGGGGTTCCATATAATGGTGATAACCATGATACTCCATTTGTACTGCACACAAAGTAGACTGTCACCGTGCCACCGGTACGGGCACAAGTACTAGCATATTTACAAAATTAGTAAATATAAATATTTCCTTCAAATTAAGACTCAATACCAATAATTTAAACATACTCTTTTAGCATTTAAAAGCAAAATCAAGCAATTCCAACAATGCATTTGTCCACATCTAACTGTTAAAAAGTAAAAAAGATGATGAGTCAATATTTCTGTTAAATTTTTGACGTAAAGTTAATGATGGTCAAATATATCTTCATTTTCTGTGAGTATAAGGAGAAAATGTTAGTTATCGACATTTTGGCATATTTCCATCTGGTCCATAAGTTCAGGGACATATTTATGTCTTTTCACATACTTCTTTTTCTTTATGTAGTTTTAAGTAGGGGTGGCAAAATGGGTGTTTTGGGTGTACCCATTAAAGTTAAAATATCCGGATATCCAATGGATTTTTAACTTTAATGGGTAAACCCAAAACACCAATTTTGCCACCCCTAGTTTTAAGAAATTGTCCGGATAATTTCTTGATTTTTCAATACTTAGTTACATCACTAATTAAGGTTGACTATTGCAAAACACAAAAAGTAAAAAAGGAAAAGATCACACAGGGAGATTTAGTTGGTCTAGGCACTTGGCTCTTGAGTAGCTGATGAGACCAGTATTAAGCTTTGATTTTAGTTATGGGCAATGGTAGGAGTAAAAAAAATTCATAAAAAAAAAAGAATACAAAATGAGATGACAACATTTTATTGGTTGTATCGATTGTGGACCCGCTACACTTAAGTTTTTTTTTTTTTTTTTGAAAGCACCAACAAAACTATGACACATCATTTTGTAGACCAAATTCGGGGCATTATTTTGTGACTTTATTATTATCCTTTATTTATGTTGGTCATTAGCAAAAATCTTAATTTAAGAAAATAATTTAATTTTGATACGCACGCCTAACATATGTCATGTGAGGTGTGTGAGACTTGTAGAATTAGATACAGGAATTTCTTCATGTAACTCCAGTCCACTACCGTCAATTAATGATACATTTGACAATTTTTTTTGACAAAACTTTTAAAGGTTGGTCTCCTGTAAAACGCGTTTTTTCTAGTGGTTAGAAAAAACGTGTTTTTCAAAATCATCTGGCGGCCTCAACACACTCACTGGACCTTCGTAACACAGCAACTGGTCATCCTAAACATTGTCACTGGCTATCTATTAACACTTCTGTTACTCTAAAAAAAAAAATCATAAAAAACCTTCTGGCCACCACTTTCAAAGATTCTGGCTATCAATCTCATATCCAGAAGGCTTTCTATTGATATCCAGAATGTTGAGAAGTTCTGATTATTTACAAAAATGACCCTTCTGACTATCACTTTCAAAGGTTCTGGCTATCAACCTCATATCCAGAATGTTTTATATTAATATCCAAAACCGTTGAGAAGTTCCGATTATTTACAAAAATGCCACCGCGCGTTTTTTAAATAAGTTCCACATATTTAAAAAAATGCCACCGCATTTTTTTTAAAACACGTTTTTCTTGAGAGTTAGGAAAAACGCGTTTTTTCCAAGATTTTGTGAAATTTTTAAGGGTGATTTGCACAATATTTTCACTTTGGTGCCCAATTCAAACATATGCTTGGCACATGAAAGTTTTATGCAATAAACATTTGTGTATTAAGACTATATGAATAATTATTATCAAAATAAAATCCATATAAAAAAGTACAACTACTTTTATTGTCTCAATATGGAGTAGGTCTTGTGAATAACGTGTTTTACCTTATCCATAGGAAAAACATGGTTTTCAAAAAACGCTGACGCTTTTTTAAAAAAACAAGCGGTGACATTTTCATAAATAACTGGGAGTGTTAAATGGCGAGTGTTAATATTACAAAGCGCCAGTAATTCAAACTGACGTTTATAAATATTGGAATTGACACTTTTCATAAGTGCCAGTGTTAGTGTTTAAAAGTGCCAGCCATTACACTGACATTTATAAAAATTGTACTGACACTTATTAATAGTGCCAGTGGTAGTGTCAATAAGTGCCAGTGTACATCGCTGGCACTTTTTAACACTAATACTGGCATTTACAATCATCGCCAAACAACTTTCCGTTTATTACAAAAATGCCACCACGCCATTTTTAAAAAAGACGTTTTACGCCAACTTAACGTAAATCACGTTTTTTTTCCCTAGATTTTCACCTCAATATGAATGTTTGAAGATGTTTACTTTTTGTAAAATTTAATGATAAATATGCATAAACATTTTTGCTATTTACTTTCCAAATTTGTAATTTTGCAAATACATAATGAAAGCGATTTTTTTTCAGTAAGCGTTTATTTATTAGAATTTATTTTATGAAAATATTCATTTATTATCTGAATTTCCTTTTAAAAAAAGAGCATTATTTTGAAATAGAGAGAATAAAGAAACTTTCTCTCTCTCTCTCTCTCTCTTTTTTCCAAACAGAAAAAAATGTTTGAAAAATGTGTTAATGTGTGAAGGAAATTGCGCGCATTTCCTTAGAAAAACCGTTTGTCGATTTTAAAGATTAATGTGAATTATTATTTATTATATGTTAATAAAAATTGATGTGTCCAATTTAAATCTTGGATGGTAGGAAATTGCACGCTAAAAAATGAATGGGTAAGTTGGGAAGTGAGTTGCACGCTAAAAAATGAATGGGTAAGTTGGGAAGTGAGTAAGTATTCTACATGAAAAAGGAAAGGAAAAAGGCTTCCAAGGCTCCTTGTTTAAAAGGGCATGTCAAAAGGAAAAAATGAGAGAAATAATGTTCTAGGATCATTGGTGGGTAAAGTTAAGTGAACTTGTCCCATATTGGTTTAGAATAAAAGGTTGAGCTAGTTTAAATACAATTAACCATTTGTAGGGGTTAAGATTGTGTAGACTAGAGGCTCTCTCTCGTGCCCGGGTGCTCAGGGGTGTGCGAATTTCATTTCAAATTTGAAATTTGTGCCTCGAACCACCGGATTCATGTGTGCGCGTCCCGTGGATACGAATGTGGCTCCGAAATTGCCTGACTAGACAAGCTAACCTTTTGTTTATTTTCCGTCCCCAAAACAGATTTGTGTTTTGATTATCGAATTTAATTATGCTTATAACAGCCGAATTAATTCCCAATTATTTATGTGATTGTGTAACAGCCAGAAATAAATGCCCATTATTCTAGTTTAACTGTAACAATTAAATGGATATTTTTTGAACAGTTTATATTGAGGTTATTGGTCCCAAAGTCACAACAAGGGTATGGACATGAGGCTAAAGGGGCAGGGGGTTGTGAATAGCCTACTTAAATTTTCAACCATTTTTTAAAATTCAACCTTATGCTTACAACATGAAATTTGCGGTCAATGAAGACCACGCGTTAAAGTATAATAAGCACAACAGAAGTTTACGATATAAAGGTAGAGTTGAGAGTTAGGTGGAAATCTAAGAATTTAAAAAACTAACTGATTTGCGGTCGAGTAGGCAATAGGGCGGTCGACCTAGATTGCGACGAGGTTGAAAGGTTTGAAATATGTGTCTTGAAAGTTTGGCAAAATGATAAGTAGTCAGAAGTAAACTTAGGCAATGTGGAAAACACACAAACACAATTCACAATAAGTTTAAATATCTGATAAGATCGATCAAACACTAAAAGACAAACAAGATTAATATGAACAATGAAAAACAATATGAATAAGACTTAAAGTAAATTTGCAAAAATGTAAAATGCAGTAAGTAAATGACCAAGTATTTGGAAATGTTTGATTTGTCAAAAAATCTACGTCCTTTACCAAGATGCTCAGTTTGGATTTTGAATGGAGGTATATATTGATTCTCTTGAGTACAGATTACAGAGTTGAAGTATTGAATCAACAACCTACATTCTATGAAGTTCAAATCCTAGACTTAGACTAGTGTATCCCTAATGATGCAATCTATGTGATTGATCAATCAGTGTGAGTGTGTGTGTTAAGAATTAAAAGCTCTATGTAATCTATATGATTGAGAGCCTGATGAATCTTATGTGTTTGAGGCTTGAGATATGATTTTGAATGTTGCTGGAGATTTGATGAAGATTTGAAGTTTGTGTGCTTGAAGATTCGAAAGATTCTGGAAATCTTTGAATGTGATCTTCAATCACGAAGAATTCCAACAACAATTTCTCTCTCGGAATCTCAGCTTATTTACAATGAAGAACACAAGGTCGTTTTATAGCCTTGAGTTGAGAGAGAGTGATGGATGCGTTTGCACCCATTCAAATCACATACTTCTATGACTTATTTAGTACTCAACCTTGGGTGTTTTAATGGTATTTGAAGTGTTTATGAGTATATGGAAGGAGCGAAAGAATTTTCTCTTTCTTGCTACACATCATAAAATATTTGTAAAGTTCATTAAATATTTGTTATTTAAGACGGGAATGGATCTAGATTTCTACACAAACAAACAACAAACAAACAAATATACAAACAACGACTCCCACTAAGGAGAGAATACAACGGCTCCCACAAGGAGAAAATACAACGGCTCTCACGAGAGAATACAACGGCTCTCACAAAAAGGAGAGAACTTTATTATTGAAAAGCAAAAGAAAATCACTCTTAATTTAAACTTTAATCATTGAAAATATTTTCAATGATTAAAGTTCAAATTAAGAGTTGCAAACAAAAATCCAACTAAATCTAATAAAGAAGAAGATGATGGTTGGATCTTTGGATTAACAACTGAGAAGAGGATATAGATCTAAGATGAAAGTTTTTGTTGAAGGAGGAAGATGGAGGATTTTGGTTGAGAATGTAACCGCTGCAGAGCAAATGTTCGCAGAAGAAATGGTATTTTAATTTTAAGTTTAAATCAAGAGGAAGTTAACGATTTCTTCCGTTTTTGAGCCTCGGTTGGTAACTTGACGTTAGTTGCCAAACCAAGTGCTTCAAGAAAGTGTATGGCATACCAAGTCGGATCATATTGCCACCACTCGAGCCCTTGCCTAGCCGAGTTCTCAAACGCATGGTGATTGTTATGCCATCCCTCTCCAAATGCAAGCAACGCAACCCACCTATACAAAAAAACAAAATATATTTTAAATTGGACATTCATTTAGAAACGGAGAAACTACTAATTTTCTCAATTTATTTTCACCACGCAAACAAAATGTGGAAATATATTTGAATTAATAACTTATTGATCATGGTAGGTACGTGCGTACCAGTTATTTTTGGATAAATCATCGGTCTTCCAAACTTGCTTTCCCCATACATGACAAGCCGAGTTAACAAAAAAAGTTACATGGTAAAAGAACACCGTCCTCACGCCCTGCATTCATCATTTTGCAGATCAAATATATGTAGATATTACGTATTGGTACTCCCTCCGGCTTAATTATAAGCAAAACTAAGTAACTTTTTACACATACTAAGAAAGTTTTTTATTTTTTTTTTTGAAAAAAAAATACTTATAATTTTCATTTGTTTTTATAATTTCCTTTGATCATAAAACTTGGCTGCTGTACGTACCATTCCCCAGACCACAAAGGAAAACCCTCCCAGTACATATAGTAGCGACGCAAGTGCAAGAAGATGCAGATTATATGTTTGTCTCAGGAAATTATAGAAAGGCTGCTTCTTCAAATCTTCAACATTTGCACGGTTTTTATGCTGCAAAATTTGTCAAACATTCATCATTAATAATGATAGATCAAAGTTTTTTTTTTTTTTTTTGGTTTGGAAGATAATTAGGGTAATTAATTAAAGGGTCTATACCTTTTGTATAGTGTAACCACTGTCAAATAGCCAACCCATATGACTAAACCAAAACCCTTCCTTAGGGCTGTGTGGATCCTTTTCGGAATCAACAAACTGATGGTGGTAACGATGAATGCTCACCCAATATATCGGATCCCTCTACCAATAAAATGATGAATATTAAAAAAAAAATTATGACAAGAAACTTGTTATTGGAAAAAAAAAAAAAAAAAAAAAAAAAACCGTACCTGGCCAGCTAGAGCACCACAATATGCAAATAAGTACTCGAGCCATTTGGGAAGGTTGAAACTGCGGTGGGCGAGATTTCTGTGATAAGAAAGAGTTATACCGAAAAGGCCAGTTAACCACAACAATCCAAACGCGACCCAAAAAGAAGACCATTTGAACGTAAATGGTGCGAAAACGCAGAGAAGATGAAACAATGAGACACCAACAGCCATCTTCAGGTCAACTAATCTCCATTTCCGGGCACGGCCTGAATTCAAATTCCCTTCTGACATTGATAATATGTTGAATTAATCAAGAAATTGATAAAGTTGGTCCAATGTTATTGGAATATAGTTATGCTAACCTAGTACTCTACAAAATGAAAGACTGTGCATTATATATAATTAACGTTAAGATGAATGAATGAAACATAAATTTAATTTTGGTACGCACGCCAACTTGTATACATGTGAGTTGTGTGAGAGAGAGTTAAATACAGCAAGAATTGCCAGCTTCAAGATGTACTGCTCCGCTATGCATTCAACAGATACGGTCGATTTTTTTTCTTTTTAAAACAAAATTGTCCTTACAATTGAAACTTACGTCCCATCTCACTTAAAACTTAAGAAGTGGGCACAATAATTAAGGAAAAAATAATAATAAAAAAATTGTGGTAGAAAATGAAAAGAGAGAATGAGTGGAATAAATAATAGTGTTGGTTGATTAACTAAAACCCTAAACCTTAAACGCTATAAATACATGACTTATTATAACTTAGGAGAAACTAGTTTCCCCCAAAATTTTCTCTTTCTTGCGACACATCATAAAATATTTGTAAAGTTCATTAAATATTTGTTATTGGGTTATTTAAGACGGGAATGGATCTAGATTTCTAGCCCTCCGTACTGATGTTCTTTGTTAATAAGAAGGTATTTTGATTAATGAATTTAAGATAATTTAATTATTTTAATAAAAAATTAAAATTTGTTATTGATATACTATATAAATAATATTACCTCCTGTTAGAGCAATAACAAGACTTGATAAGAAAAGCGAGCAATCACAAGAACACCGATATACGTGGTTCACCAACTTGGCTACGTCCACGGGGAGGGGAGTGAATATTATTATCAATCTGGAGAAACGATTACAAGATCTCACTATTACTGCTACACGAATTTTGATCACAAAATTCCTAACTGTGTAACTGTAGAATTACAGACCTATTCTGAGCACTCTAATAATTTATCTGAGACAAAACAACTAACTTTGATCTAGACTAATGGCCTCTATTTATACCGGTGAAGTCTATCTCAAAGTCTGCAAGGAACTTGGAATTCTAGTCGTAAACTGACCCAAAAAACCTTCCTTCTGCGGAACTGCACGTCTGTTCGAAATCCTGCTGCAACTTGGTCTCTGGTCCGCCCGGGTCTTCATGTTGGTCCGCCCGGACCTCCTTGATCCGCCCGGATCGCTTCCTGCACCCGCCCGGATCCCCAATTGCCAATTTCCGACGTCCAATTTCCGATTCACCTCTTTGCCTAGGTCCGCCCGGGTATTACCCCAGATGCTCCCGGACCCCACCTGCTCGGCCGAGTCCTTTGGCCTGCTCGGGCGAGATGTCTGCTCTGTCCCGGAATCATGAGATTTCTCTGTCGTTTAACCCTTTAACTCGGCGTCCCAAATTCAAAGGCATTAACCCAACAATCTCCACCTTGACTTTGAATCTCCATGACAACAAACCTTTTCTCCCCCCTCGCCTCTTCTGCTATCTAATAGATGCGAACATTCAGCAAGTCCAAACAATGTTGGAACTTGCTTCCCGTCACGGGTTTTGTGAACATATCTGCAGGGTTGTCCGCCGTCCCTACCTTCTTCACCTTTACCCTTTTCTCATCCCATAGGAAGTGATATTTGACATCAATGTGCTTTGTCCTCTCATGATGAACTTGATCCTTGGCCAAACAAATTGCGCTCAAACTATCGCAATAAATAATAGCCTGATCCTGATGTATCTCAAGATCGCTGATCAATCCCTTCAACCATATTTCTTCCTTAGGAGACTCTGTCAATGCCATGTATTCTGCCTCTGTTGTAGACAACGTCACTGTCGCCTGCGATGTAGCCTTCCAACTGACAACTGACCCGCCAAGCGTGAATATATATCCGGTCATCGATCTTCTTATATCAACATCACCTGAATAGTCCGAATCTGAGAACCCTTCTACTGCACATTCTGCTCCACCTCCATAGATGAGACCGACATCGCTAGTGCGCACTGTAGCATACATCAAACTACCATCTGCACTAGCATAGAATACTTGAGCCATATACTCTTTCTCCTCAGCCGATTTGGGCCCAAACGCGACTGTTTGTGCATTCACTGCACTCGGAGTAGCTATAGCCTTTGCTGTTGACCTACCAAACCTCTCTAAACCTTTCTTGATGTATCTTTTCTGGGATAAGAACAGTTTTCGTTTGGTTCTGTCTCAATAGATCTCCATACTCGCGTTACCTAAACCCTTCATTTCTGCGACCAATAAGCTTTTCAGCTTCTGAATCTCTGACTTCTTAACTACTGCTATCATATAGTTGTCAAATCTCTTGTACCACTACCTAGGCAATTGCTTCAATCTACAAACTTGATCTTCCTTATCAGGAACTTGGAATCCTTCCGATTCTTTCATGTATATCTCTCCCTCTATTGCTAGCAACACTCTGATCGAAGTGTGTCTGACCACTAGTGAGAACATCCCATAGTAGTCCACATCCTCTCTCTGTGTGAAACCCCTTGCAACAACGCGATCTTTATACTTAACCTCTTCTGCCGGTGACATCCCTTCTTTTTTCTTGAAGATCCACTTGCAAGTCACAATCTTTCTGCCTTCTGGCCTTGTGGTCAACTTCCAAGTCTGATTCATGTGAAGAGACTCCATCTCATCACCCATAGCCGCACACCACTGAGATGACTCTGAACATGGATCTGCTTCCTTGAAAGTAGAAGGTTCCGTAAGAACGGGCTTTACTTCCTCAGCAACCTGCAGTGCATAAGACACCAAGTCTTCAAATCCATACCTCTCTAGAGGCTTCCCGAAATTAGCTCTTCTAGACCTTCCTTTTGCTAACCCATGTTCCTCGGGAACTAAACTTGAACTTTCTGGTGCTTCAGTATTTGTCTCTGTTGGTAGATTCTGATTAACATCTGACTGTGGGACAACTAACACTACAGTATCTTGTTGCTCCACCTGTTTTTCAACATCTGACTGTGGGACAACTAACTCTTCAGTATCTTGTTGCTCCACCTGTTTATCAACACCGCCAACACTTGAAACAATCATGGATTTACCGGTCTATACCTCATAGGGAACTTTGAGGCAAATACTGGTGTGAAATCCATAATTAATCAAGTGACATGTTGTACTAACCGCTTCTTCCCAGAAACGTTTAGGCAACCCTATATTGTAGAGAATGAACAACGCTCCCACAAGCAATGTCTGATTCATTCGTTTTGCTACACCATTCTGCTGTGGCGTGCCTCTGCTGGTGAGATGTCTAGAAATCTCCACCTCTCTACAAATCGAATCGAACTCAGTACTGCAGAACTCCAAACCATTATCTGTCCGGAGCTTCTTGATCTTCTTCTCTGTCTGGTCCCTCACTACCGTCTTCCAGTCCTTGAAATTCCTTAGAGTCCTATTCTCGTGCTTCATGATAACCACCCAAGTCCTCCTTGAATAATCATCAACCATAGACAAGAAATATCTGTGCCCCCTTAGAAATTCCTGACGTAAAGGTCCCCAACACTCTGAGTGGATGTAATCCAGAACGCCTTTAAGATCCTTGATCTTATGGCCATAAAAAAGATCTCTGATAGTCAACTCATGCATCTCTCGAGTGCTCATGTGACCGAGCCTGATGTGCCACAGCTTAGACATATCTCCCTCGTTCACCTCTTCTGATGCAGCCATAGTCGACTCTGCAAGCGTCTTCCCTTGGAGGAAATACAAGGAGCCCCGCTTAAGGCCTTTCAGCACCACTTCTGAACCGTTACAGACACTAACTGCTCCACCTTTACCTTTGAAACTGAACCCTTTGCTGTCTAACTAACTAAGAGAAATGAGATTCTTCGTCATAAGCGAAACGTGTCGAACCTCGTTCAAAGTGACAACCCTACCATCGTGAGTCCTGACCTTGATTGAACCAATACCGAAAACCCTGCAGACTGTAATGTTGGCCATGCTTATATCACCGCCAACTATCTGCCTATAACCGGTAAACCATTCTCTCCTAGGACTGATATGGTAAGACGCTCCTGAATCAAGAATCCACGCATCATATGCGCATGCTGATTCTGATGTTACTAGAGCATAATCCTCATCTGAGCTGCAATCCCTGACCGTCATGGCCTCTGATGTGACTGGTGCCTTGCGTTGCTTCCTTCTGGGACAGTCGAACTTCCAATGTCCCTTCTCTTTGCAGAAATTACAGATATCCCTAGGTTTCGGACCCTTCTTGTGTGAAAAATTACCTTGATCGTTCTTCTTCCCACTAGAACCCCTGTTACTGCTACTAGCAACCAAACCTGATGACTGGGTACCTGACTCATTTCCATTCGCCTTTCGGCACAATTCCCTCGACTTGAGAGAAGTTTTCACTTCCTCTGGAGAGATCCCATCTTTACGGTTTATGCACGAATCGACATAATGTTCATAAGACATAGGTAAAGATACTAAAAGCTGCAAGGCTGCATCCTCGTCATCAACAACTACTCCTATATTACGCAGTTCAAGTAATGCAGAAGTAAATCTGTCAAGATTATCATTTATGGGCGTACCTTCAGTCATACGACAATCATATAGCTTCTTCTTCAGGTATAACTTGTTGGTCAATGAACGTGTCATGTACATATCTTCCAACTTCAACCAAAGATCGCTTCCGGAGTCTGTTCCTGCAACATTGGTTAGGATCTCATCATCCAACTGTCTGATGATCTTGGCATGAGCCTTCTGATCTAACTTATTCAATGCCGCCACCTCCTTTGCTGCTGCTATCTTGTCCTTCTCTGACTGTTCTGCTGTACCTTCTGTGGTGACTGCCTTACCCTTGGGATCCTTACGATCCCTGATTGCAATCTCCAACGGTTCCCATAAATCTTTGTCTATCAACAAAGCCTTCATCTTGATCTGCCAGAGAGAAAAACTATTCTTCCCATTGAACTTGTCGATCGAATCTGCTCCTTCACCCATCTTCTTGTTCTCTGCAGCGGAATCCCTGAACCTCTAACCACGAACCAAAGCTCTGATAATACCAGAGCTCTGATACCACTTGTTAGAGCAATAACAAGACTTGATAAGAAAAACGAGCAATCACAAGAACACCGATATACGTGGTTCACCAACTTGGCTACGTCCACGGGAGGGGAGAGAATATTATTATCAATCTGGAGAAACGATTACAAGAATCTCACTATTACTGTTACACGAATTTTGATCACAAAATTCCTAACTGTGTAACTGTAGAAATTACAGACCTATTCTGAGCACTCTAATAATTTATCTGAGACAAAACAACTAACTTTGATCTAGACTAATGGCTTTTATTTATACCGGTGAAGTCTATCTCAAAGTCTGCAAGGAACTTGGAATTCTAGTCCTAAACTGACCCAAAAAACCTTCCTTCTGCGGAACTGCACGTCTGTCCGAAATCCTGCTGGAACTTGGTCTCTGGTCTGCCCGGGTCTTCATGTTGGTCCGCCCGGACCTCCTTGATCCGCCCGGATCGCTTCCTGCACCCGCCCGGATCTCCAATTGCCAATTTCCGAGGTCCAATTTCCGATTCGCCTCTTTGCCTAGGTCCGCCCGGGTATTACCCCAAATGCGCCCGGACCCCACCTGCTCGGCCGAGTCCTTTGGCCTGCTCGGCCGAGCTGTCTGCTCTGTCCCAGAATCACGAGATTTCTCTGTCGTTTAACCCTTTACTCGGCGTCCCAAATTCAAAGGCATTAACCCAACACCTCCATCACGAAATAATATTTATTCTTTTTTGTGTTACTGTGAAGGAAAATTGAGCAATAATTTTAACTTGATTTAGTTATTCTAATGAAAATCTAAAATTTGGTGGGAATGAGAATGTCAAAAAGTAACCGTACCCTTTGCATAAATCAACCATTTGTCACTTTTTCAATTTTGTTGTTGTTGTTTTTTTTTTTTTTTTTTTTCGTTAGCAAGCTTTTTCAATTTGTTGATTTGACTATCTAAGATAGTACAGATCATGGAGCCCAAAAAGTTATTTTGAAGCAACTCATGTGTGTATAAGGAAAATGACCAACTATTCATTGTCCAATGTGTGGACATGGAGCCTTAAAACATGCTGGCAAACTGCAATTGCTGTGACTGCTCTTAAACGCATTCTACGCTACGCCCACAACACACTGGCAAACTGCAATTGAGTAGGTCTTAAAACATGCTATTGAGATATGACGGAGATCCTATTTGGTCAATATCTCCTCTTTATTGTCTACATATCTTTACATATTATCTTGAGATTTATTTTGTAAACTAGATATGATAATATTAATAACATAATTGTAGTTTGACTTCTCCTCCAAGAAGGACACTCTTGTATTTATTCGTGTACACGGATTTGTAAAGATCAAGGAAATAAATTCATATTCTCTCTTTCATGATTTCTGCAAATTCTGTTTTTTTAACTTGGTATCAGAGCCTCCTAGATCCGACCAAACATGATGCCGGCAATATTCAATTTTGCCGACCAAACGAAATCGATTCTCACCGCTATCCGAACTTAACAGTGAGAATTATAGAGAGTGGGTGAAGCCTTGCTGTGACTGCTCTTAAACGCATTCTACTCTACGCCCACAACACACTGGATTTTGGCTTGCATCTTTACTTGTTAGTTGAGGAACCTTCATATTGGCTAATGTTGTTTTTGAGTCATGTTGGTTGTGTAACCTCTTTTGGAATATCACATGTCCGATTACCAAAGTTACGTGGTGTATTGTGACAATATTAGTTGAATCTATCTCTCTAACAATTATGTCCAACATCACTCATCAAATACATCGAGATGGATATCCCTTTGTCCGCAGAAAGTTGTTTGTGGTCAAGTTCTAGTTCTTTCGTCCCGCTATCAAATCGTTGATATTTTTCGCTAAAAGGCTTCAGGGCATACTTTGTGATAAATTGTGTGATAATCTAGCATGCGATGTGTCCCTCTTTGACTGTGGGGTAACGTTAGACTATGCAACATTCCTAGAGATTTGTAGAGATTGTATATATCTTTTATAGTTGGCCATATCTCTTAGATAGTTACTAGTAACCAACTGATAGGATTGTAGTATCTATACATTGAGGGAGATCAATGAAGTACGTAGGAAGTTTTACATTATTTCATGTGTGAATATGTTGCAATGTTGGTCACAAAGGTCGGATAGTTTAAGAATTAAGTGGCTTTGGTGAATGAAGAGTTGGTCACAAAGGTAGGGTATTTTAATAATTAAGCGTCAGCCTCTCCACCCATTAAACACAGGGATGGCAACGGGGTGGATACAGAGCGGTTTGCTCATAACCAACCCGCCCCTCAATGAACACTCATGTTACCAAACCCGCCCCACCCCGTATGATGTTGAATCCTACCCGCCCCGCCCATATTCCATAAAAACACAATTTTATGGATGAAAT